>PXNZ01000074.1:0-86282 GCA_003012085.1 Trichoderma brevicompactum
GGGGGGAGGGGGGAGGAGGGGGGGGTATTACTCGGCACTTGAAGCAATCCAGATGAAATGTTCCATCTAGAGCTCGGACGAATTGTCCCGTCAATTGTAAGCCACACTTTTTGCAAACTCTCGTCTGAGCACTAGCAGATCGTCCGTTTCTCGGTCGTGGGCGGTTCGCATCACTGCTGTTCGTGGGTTCATCCGCCCATCCTCCTGAGGGCGGTAAGGGGCCGCTAGGACCTGATGCTGTCGGGTTGGGCGCTTGCGGTGATCCATTCTGCCAACTTCCGTCTGCGTGGCGCGAGTCTGGCCCGGCATGTTCATTCGAATAATCGCTGGGACCCTCCTCCTTGGGGGCGTCCACAGGCGGTCCGTTGCTGTGGTCGGTTGCCATCGCAGATGTTCCCGGCGTGTTTCCTCCCAAACGCGTGTGCTCCTCTTCTAATCCAGGGGACCAGTATGGTATCTCTGCCCCGTCTCAACGCCAGGTATCTAGCAGTCGTCGGCGAGGGGTAGTGGCAACGGCCTGCATCAGCTGGGGTGGTTCTCGTAGCTGGTATGGATTCCAATTGAGAGCGATGTCACGGCTCCAAACAGAGTGATGCGCGACGGCGTTCCCCAAATGGTTCACGATCCAAAGCAAGGCGCGGCTGGCATTCGCGTGACTGCCCAGCAAGGACGGGTCGGTCTCGCTTAGGATAGAAGGATCGGGCTGGCTGAAGAGTTCGTAGAGGATCGCGGAGTGCTGAGATGGGAGAGGTCAGATCCGCGTAGCATGCGGGCCGTCAACATGCACTATATGGAAGAAATGGCGGCGGCGGCGGGCAGCGACGGCGCCGGCACAGAAACGAAGGGGGGGGCCAAGGGAAGAGAGAGGCCGGTTTCTGTGCAGAGGCAGAAAACAAGCCGTGATGGTAGCAGAGGAGAGTCAACAGCCCGTGGGATCTCAGCCAGTGGAGGAGAGTCTGGGCCGGCGCACTTTGTTGGACTCACGGGACTGGGGGGGCGGTCGAGGTGGTGGGCGGCTGCTGACAGCGCGTGGAGTCGCTGTGGTTTCTGAGGGGCGGCTAGTTTGGAGGTAATTTCCAGGTCGCCTGGTCGCTGATGAGCGCTGGCCGTTGGCTTGGGCCGCTAATTGTTTGGGTCTCTGCTACTCCGTGCTCCGTACCGCAGTACCTTGCTGGGCGTAGCAGCGAGCTGAGGGGGCCCGTGAGGAGGGACCAGCCAGGAGGGTACTGTTTACTTTCTGAGCCGCCAGGTCTTCCCGCGCATCGAGCACTGAGGCAAAGGCAAGGCGTTTTGTATGACGCGAGCTCTGAGATGGGTACCAAGCATGGACTTTTGGCTGGCTTCTTCGCAGTGCCGCTTTAATAGAGCTCTTCCCCCCTCCCAAACGAGGCGCACTTCGTCTCAGTTTTGCTCAACTGCGCCACATCTGGAATCCAGCTTCCCCCCCATGTCTGGAAACATACATGATGGTATGAATTTGTCCGGCACTATCCTTGATAACAGCCGGATGAGTAAGGTAAGCAGGCTGAATCACACGATCAGAGCCTGGGTTTGGTGTCGTTGTTTGTATACTGGTGTGGTCTCGTTCTTGAAATGGATGTAAAAGTAGTGCTGGAGCTAGTTTGCGCAAGGCCAGATTAGTGGGCTATCTATGGAGTAGGAGCTGTACTATTTGGCATCTTAGGAATAATAGTGGATATATAGGTACCAAAGGCAGATCACCAGTAGGACAGCGTGCAACTTATGTACAAATATCGCCATGAACTTGTGCCCAAGTGGCGGCTCCAGGCGATTTGTTTACCAGCTACGCCATACATCTCGCGCTCATACCTCCCATACCACAAAGAGAGAGAGGGAAAAAAAGGAAATACGAAGTGTCGAAATTTCACAAGTAGTTCCCTCTTTTGGCATTCGCTAACGCCACAGGTACTGCGTGGGATAGCTGTGGCTTCTATTTTTATTCGTGTATCTGTCAGTCGTTGATCCCTGTACCCGCCAATGGCACTTGGTAAGAGCAAACCACCACATGCTATTGCGCAGCATTGCTTATAATCTGGAAAGTTTATTCTATTTCACTCCAGAGCAAGGTTTACAAAGATGGGTTTATCAGAGAGCTGCAGAGCACTAAAAGCAACGAGCGCTTTCTCCCGACGTGAACTCCTCAAAGGGAGCTTTTACCTAACTAGCTGACAAGCGAACAGCCTGTCTCAAAACTCTGCCTATACGAAATATGACGCGAAACTTGGAGACATACGAGCGCATTCACAGGGCAGGCCGTTTCAAAGCTGTTAGAAAATCAGGCTAGGGTCCGTCCAGTTGCTGGTTAGATTTCGATATTCATTACCCCTACGGAGTAGTAGAATATAGCCGAGATCAACCCGGTCGAGATAGGCAAGCCGGCCCGGGCCACCAGCCCATGCTCTACTGAGCATAAGGTGGTAAGCATAAAATTTCTGCTCTTGTGTTTTATTCGGGCTACGAAGCACATTCGCATATATGTAGGTCTAGGTGGGACGCCGTTAAGGAAACAGGGTGCGTTTCCATCAAAACGACGGTCGATCAGCACGCCATGCGCCAGGATGGGCGAGAATCAACAGATTGGGGGCTCATGGTCATCATCTTTCAACACATGCACAGCTTAGTTCCCGTTGAGCCGTTTTGTTTCTTCCACAAGATGAGACGTGTCCGATCTCAGCACGGTGGCTCCCCCGTATTCAGCTCCCATTTCTTCGCCACCAGCGCCATACTCAGGAACAACTGCATAACACGGCTCCTTAATTGTCAGATCTGTACCTGTGGCTAGAGAGCTTCGTCCAATCTTTTTCGAGAGCGGCAACAGCACTAACCCGAATCTGTCCATCTGCTAGACCAACTCTCCGTACTGCTTTGTACCCAAACCCTGGATCCTCCAAGTCATTGAGAGCCGACTAGTATCATCAATCACTTTTTTCCCCTGCGGTGCGGCACGGCACCTGCACGGCACTGCACTGCAGTGCTCGATGCGCAACCTTGCGCGCTTATTACGCTTAAGGAGATGCTTTGGCTGCCCATCTATGACGTCCTCTGATGCCCCGTATCTGCAAACTAAGGTAATACTGAGGTACTCCGTACCTATCCAGTACCTACCTACCTACCTTAGGTAGTGACGTACTACCTCCCAGTGACCTCTTATCACCTAGGTATGATACAGAGGGATTAAGAACAACCGAATGCGCATCGCGAAATCCCGCGGTCCAGAACTTGATCACAGATGCCGCACTACTCCGTACCATTTTCTCGTATCTATGGAGTATTGGTATGGTTAGGAGATAGTGCTCAGTCCCTCCAGATGCGCTTCAGCCTCAAAACTACGGGGCAGCAAAAGCCCTTTCTGTCA
This sequence comes from Trichoderma brevicompactum, assembly GCA_003012085.1. NCBI lineage: Eukaryota > Fungi > Ascomycota > Sordariomycetes > Hypocreales > Hypocreaceae > Trichoderma > Trichoderma brevicompactum. The sequence goes on from PXNZ01000074.1 coordinate 3,377, forward strand.
GGGGCAACCATGAGGGGGGAATGCAAAGTTACGACTTAGCGGCATCGACCTCTGCTGTAAACGTGCTGTAAACTGCCCACTATGAAGGAAGTGCTATAGTACCCATTACTCCGGCAACCAGCGAGTCGACTTTTGAGTGAAGCGTGCTCCAGATCAAGAGCGACGAGTTCATTGTTGCCGCTACGAAGAAACGGCATTTAAGATAGTCATGTTTTGTTCATTTCCATCAAATGCGCCGTAGCTAAATTTGCGCTTGCATTCATCCCAATGAAACAGCTCATCACTACCTGTGCTCCGTAAATACATCAACAGTCCTACACAGCGGTTTCAATCCTATTACCAATTCAGTAGCACTCCGTACCCAGAGTGGCACCTCCCTACACAAGTACTGGCGGGCAGATTTTGTGCCACCATATGCTCCGTACTCCGTACCTGCGTCCAGGTAAGACTCCGTATTCGCCTTTTTTCCTTTCAGGCCCCCGCCCCCCTTGTCATGCTCTCTCTCTCTCTCTCCAACTGGATACTTGGTTATATTTTTAGACCATCTTTTTCAGCCTCTCTTCAATCTTCTCCCGTCCCTCCAGAGTCCGCCACACCTCGTGAGGCGCCTCGTCGACAATATCCCAGTGCCGCAGCCTCTCAGTCAGCCTCGTCAAGTCCCGCTGCTTGCTCGCCCACTTGTCGCTATCCTTGACCTTGCGCCCCGAGCTAATCACAACCAGCGGCGTGTTCTTTTCCTGAATCTGCCTGCTGCTGTCGACGTCACGCTTGGTAAATGAGTTCAGCACCAAACTCTCCTGCAGCTTGGCGAAAATGAACTTTCCGGTCTGAGGTGCAGATCGGCCATAGATCCGGTCACGGCTAGTGCGGCCTTTGAACAGCGCACCCGGAATCCGATCCAGCCCAAGCGGCGATATGGCGCCTCTCAACCACAGCCAGAAGCCTCGGCCTGGTGCTGCGCCGGGGCCCAGCAGATCTTCGTGCAGGGGGTCGATCAACAGCAGGCCCCGAACATCGTGACTGTGGCGGGCTGAAAACACTCGCGAGTACAAGGAGCCAATGCCTGCGCTAGCCAGAACCCAGGGCCCCGCCTCTTCTGCTTTGGCAAGGGCCTCGCTCAAGGCGTCCACGACGAAGCCAGCGGATGATGGCGATGGGGCGGTATCAGACCAAGCCAGTCCTGGGCGGTCTGCGAAGCAATAGCGAGCAATGGACCCGTTCTTGACCGCATTGTCTGCAAAGTCCCATAGGCCATGCTCGACTGGCCACTCACCTCCCTCGAACAGGACTGTTGTCACTGACTTGCCATTCTCGTCCGTCTTGTTCCCATGGCAATACAGGTGGATACGATACTTGTCGTTGTCGACCCAGTACAGCTTCCCAGGAGGCGCAACTCTCGCGTCCAGAGCTCGGAGGATGATGGTTAGGGTGATGAGGACAACAGCCAAAACCATGACCGAGTAGGCAATCGTTGAGAGCAACACCTCGAGCCATTCCGTGAGCGTTTTCCTTGTTTCGGCGCGGCCAGTCAGCCTCTCCTCCTCTTCCGCCTTGCCCCATTGAACAGTTCTGTCTGTAATTATGGCCCAGATACTCATGAGGAGTGCCCACAGAACACTGGTAACGCCAACCCACCCCTCCTCGTACCTCGTTTTCTGAACAGAGAGGAGGAGGATCGTATCGAGCGCAAGAAATGCCTAGCATCGATTACCTTTGTTTAGTGCCCATCGAGTGGTGGTGCTACTGAACTAAAGTACTTACCGCAATTACAATTGCGAGTATCCTCACTGCTTTGGATGGCACTCCAAAGAACAATAGCGTGCAAAACATATTGGCTAGTGTCAGGCTCGCATATCCGAACGCGAAGAAGCCGCTTCCTTTCGTATGGAACCCAGGAGGTGTTGCAAACACAGACACAAGTAAAATCACCCACCACAGAAACGACAGCGCAGTGAAGACCAGCGTCACATAACGGAGCACACGAATACTGAACAAGTTGTAAGGCGACACCGCAGGGTCGTCCGGCGTGAGGAAGTCCCTACTGGAGTTGACTCGGTTTGGTAACAACCGGGTATACTCGTCCGGAGGCCGTTCGCCTTCCTCGCTGCCATTTCGGATCTCTGGGCCGGTGTCTTGTTCACCGTCGTCCCCTTTAGGGTTTGAAAACAGCGGCATTGTGGGTGAATTCGTAGTAATCTGCTTAATATGATGAGGGTTTCTGAAACCAGCAGCTACACCATAAACGCCTGTGGTATTATTGAGGAAGTGCTCAAATGAAGAGACATCGGTAAAATGAATGAAGAGCGCAAATTATGTTCAGACTAGATCAATTCGCCCCCATACAAGCTCCTCCATCCGTGACATTTAGTGCCATCACCAAAGAAAAGTGTCATACTTATCGCATCCCCCCCCAAAAAAGTTGTATACGTCATTTCCACTACACCATGCACCCCCGATCCACCAATCACCATCCACCAAACAAGGTGATTAAACTTTTGCCTCCCCCCTCCAGATCGTTCTGCTCTTTTGCTCCGGAGCTTTTCAAATCTGGGGTTGCAAAAGCCGGGGGGCTCATGTGATGCGTTTTGCCTAAGCTTCTCTACGTGTCGCTGGCAAGCATTTTGAGACATCTTGGCCGCTCCGTGTATGACGCGTTTGTACCAGAATATTTGTAATTGATGAGTGAATGAAGGCGTACGTATTAGTGAGAACTTGCAATTCTGAGTGAGGGGGTTCATGATGCTATCAATTACGTATCGGGATATCAATTGGACCTGTAGCTATTCTGTTCTTGCATTTCATCTAGAGACAAGCAAGCTAAACTGGATATGAGCGATGAAACTAATCTACAATTCATTCAGCTATGGGGAGGTAATATGCTCCAAAGCCCAAATAAGCCATGTGTTATTCTAGCCTTCGATTTTATATAGCAACAAAGGGGTCGTAAAATACCAGCCAAGATGATGGGCTGTATATCCTGCCAACGCCAGTCATAAGCTCGTGAAAAAAGAAACTTGTAAAAATTCGAAAGATGCAATCCGTCTTTCCACACCCTACTCTTCCCAAGGTGCTATCGTATTGTTGCCTTTGACGCTCTTCGCGCTAGGTATGGAAGAAAAGCTGCTTGATACGGATTGGGAACCACGGCTGTGTCTAGCATATGACACTGGTCTATCCTTGACTCGGACTTTTTCTTTGAGCGCCTTCTCAGGCGTGGGGCCTGACGTGGATGTAGTAGCATCGATTGGCACTCTTCCCAGGGGGGAGTGCATTTTTACAGCGGCTTGCGGATCTTTGGAGTCGATGCCGTGTTTCTTAAAAGTCTCTCTCTTTTGCTCTTTCATCGCTTGCGCTGAGGGCTCGCTAGTCGCCAACCAATTTTTCACTTGTGACATCCACCGGGGGCGTTTCTTTTCGCCTCCGGCGGACAGCGTATACTCAGATTGAGGCTCGCTGCTCAACGAAGGGTCATATTCGACACGAGACTGATTCGAGGTGGTCCCTGGTCTCGACCCAGAGCTCGTAGCAACGGGTGTGGGTGCAGCCATTTTGGAGAGTGGTTTAGTAGGAAAGAGAAAGATCGGGTCGTATCTTTGGCTACGAGAGGCTGAACCCGTGGCTGCCCAATCCAAGGGGTTTTCTAGTGGTGTGTCTGTAGAGAAAGACACCGGTCGGCCATTGACTTTAACCTCTTGGGGTGTGAATCCTGTAGCCTGACAACGGGTAGGATTATACTGTCCTAGAGACAGCCGCTGAGATGGAGAAAACCTCTTGAAATGTTGATCTGAGTTTGGCAAGGCCGCGCCAGTGGGCGACGGGACTTGGCTACCTGCACTTGTTGGGGGCGAGTGCGGCTGGGTAGGAGTTGGGTTACTCGAAGAGCTCCTCGATAAGAAACGATTAAGCAGTGGGCTTCTATCCACATCAGAAGATGCCGGATGCTATCCGCCGTATATCTGTGTGGCCGACGGCGGGCTTTGAGATGAAGCAGCGTTTTCGGTGAGACTTGGTCGAGACCTGTTTGGAGGAGTTGCAAAAGAGTTTCGCGCAATGTCTGGTGACAGCGAGATTCTCGAAATAAGAGTCGGCTTTTCGGTAAGAGAAAGCGGATATGAGAAATTGCGAATTCCAGTAGCTTGAGGAAGCGAAGTTGATGGCAGCGTGAGCTGACTATCTGAGCAAGGTGAAGCGTTGACAGCCGAAGGAGGCGCAGACATAGTCTTTGAAAGCTATTCGTCGACAAAGACTATTCGACGAGTCCGAAATAAGTGGTTTAGGTTGTAAACATGATTGATTGGGATCGTCCGCGTTGTGCGAAGATGCTATCGATTGAATCTAAAGCAACCGAGTGTGTACTCCCCTGCTTGAAACGGACAATCTCTGGGTAGAATTCCACGCTGGAAAGATGAATATAGGAAAAGAAGTTATAACCGAATAATGGAAAGCCACAAATCTATCTGCAGAATGTGAAGATTTGAAGAGTTAATGAAGCGACTTCAGAATCCCTTGATATGGGGTCGGCGGACTGGCACAGAAAATGCGCAGCTGATGGTAGAGTCTTCAGTGGCTCCTTTGTTTGAGAGTTATGTTTATCCAAGGGAGCCCTTGGCCGAATACTCAAGACTAAAATAACCGGGGGATGACGAAAAGCCCGAAATTTCGGGATGTGGAAGCAGTAGTCGCGAGAGGTTGTTGCCCCCAGGGGGAGGGGTGCCAGATTTTGGGACTAAATCGCGGCTTCAACCCACGATTCGCACGGCCTTTGGGTCCCTTTGGCATGTTGAAAGTGATTTCCGCTATTGTTAAGAGGAGTGCATAAATTCATATTATAGGTGATCAATAAACTAATATTCATCGCATTTGCCGAGGATAGCCACATTAGCGCCAATTTCAATTGAGGGCTCAAAAACAATAGCAGTGGTCCAGGTGTTGAATATACTCCTCGTCCCGCGTTTCCTTTCTTCATCTCGTTTCCCTCTTCTTTAGCACCAATCTTCTTCATAGAAACGATAACTCACATATGTGCACAGTATGACCTTGCACTCACTACCAGCCAATATCCGGCACTAGAGGCGAAGCATTTGTTTAGCATAGCTGGTGGACCAACCGCTACGGTTCCTGGGATTGGCCACTGTGCCCTTCAGATATTGGCTTAGATCTCAATCATGGGCGGCATGCTGCAGATTGGCGCGCAAATAGTCGGACTCCTCCAACAGCAGGGGGGAACTCGGTTAGGAGTTTTCTTTTTTTCTTTTTCCTTCTTCTTGTCCGCGACGCCAACCTGTTTCCAGTTTACTAGGTCGAGCCAAGGGAAGCCAAGCCGCACGCCACTAGTGGACATTACATTTGATCTGTGTACTTCGTATGCAGTGTAACAAAAAGGGAAACCGAAAATACTCGGACGGCATCCATGACCCTCTAGCGGCGAGAAGCTGAACATCATGTGGCGTCCACGTTGTGATGGATCCCCATGTCAAAAAGAATGGACTTTGTTGCTGGCAAGCCACCAAGCCCGCTTTTGGGCGAGCTCGAATACGACGGCGAGTTCCAGAAAGGCGAGCACTCCGCCCGCGGGCGTGATTTATGGGTGTGTACAATTGCTGGTCACTCCCTTGATACTAGAATGTTCGCGGCGCTCCGTTGTTTTTGACCCGGCAGTCACTTCAACGTGATTAGTAGCTTGGAGCAGCCCACCAGTGCAAGCAAGAACAAGCTTTGGCTCTAATAGCCCAGCGGAGCAACCAAACATCGGTTACGAAACGCCAAGCTACTAGGAAGCTCTAGCAGCTTCCTTCACTCACAGCCGAGCTCTGGCTGGTGCTCTGGCGAAGACTTGATATGGCGAGCTGCGAAGTGGGCGAATCCAGAGTGTCTCTTGGGCAACATTGTTGGGACAGGGTTGTTGTTTTGGAAAGGCTTAGCTCCCGCGGTAAGACGTAGTCTATCGAGATACTGGTCGATCACTGGTGATCGGGCCTACAGCTCTGTGTTTCTTTCCACTAGAAGGTCTAACCCTTTGGTATCTACTGGGCAACAATAGTTGAATCAAGGGAAACGTCGCCATTGCAAGTTAGACGGCCTTTCTTTTCCGTGTCTACAACCCTCAGTTTGATCCCATAATCTTACTTTTATTTACATGCGTCAATAGCGTGGCCAAGCTGAACAGAGGCTGTTTAGATACCCTTGAAGAGGAAACGCTAGAACTCGTCGCACAGCCGAGGAGGTATTCTGTGTAACCAAATACAAATCATTCACACCGCTCTCTCTGGTTGCATCTCCTCATAACAATGTACCATGCAAAGCGTTAATCATAAATGATGACAATTTCAACCCCCCAGTGACTTTCAGCCGCACGCGCGTCTTATTATTCCCTGTTCAGCTGTAATGCGGCCGTCTATTTTGGGAAGAATTTTCGGTTCATGTTGTTACTACTATCCAATGTCTCAGTAAGACCAACATTGCCGTTGGCAATGTAAATGTTTATTTTTATAGGAGTAGTTAGTAGTTATAGGATGTTGGATACCTGTGTAACCACTCCCTTGCAGGAGGAATCCGCAGGACTGGGCTACCCTGCATTTACTCTACAACCAGTGTGTCTAAAGTATACAGAGCATACGAACATAAATTAATCAGGGCTAACCTATTTTTATCCTGGGTACGGGCAGAATAATTCTCATCTTGTTATACCTAGTATTTGAATGAAGAATTAAACTAAAAGTATTCTGCTCATAGGGTCCTCGGAGCTCAAACAAAGTGAAAAAGAGAGTCAATTGTACTAACAAAAGTATAAATAGAACACCAGATTGGTTTTCTTTAGGAAAAATATCATGATATTACCTGGCAATGCATATCTAAATGTATAGAATCTACAGAGAAAAAAATGAGATGACTTTACAAACAAGATAATGAATAGCAATCCCTTGTTTACCATGGTGTTGGATGGAAGCCTGATACTACCTCTAATCGACCTGCTAGAGCTCTCCATCACAGCTGTTAGCAGTGGCCCATGTATGTAGAGCTTCGGTACTGGCACATCACAATCTGGCGCATACAGTACTTGTGGTATACAATATTTATCAGATACAACTCCCCTAGCGCCGAAACTAGGCCATGCTGCCTAAGTTGATAGTCGCATTGCATCATGAGCTTACTAAGGCAAGTATTGAAACGATGACATCGACCCATCTACCTCTCCATAGCTCAACTTCAACCAAACATCCTCCCCATCTCGCCCAGCGCCGCCCACGCATCAGGCTTTCACAATAGCGCGCGCTGAACCCAAACCGCCCGCACCAAGTCCTCGCATCTAGACATTGGCTCGGCGACCTTTCTTTCTCTGGCCGTCATCCTCGCCGCTGGCCCGGCGCATCCCGCGCTGAACATGGCCCCGGCACTCACCATATCCACAAACATGGACTCTCGGCCCTCCTCTCCCGTGCCGCCTCCCATGTCGCCTATTACGCCGACGCTGGCCCCCGCACAGCTCTCCAGCGATGCGAACAGAAGCGCCAACACCGAGGCGCTGCCTCCTGCCGCCGTGGCGCAACAGCCTGCCCGCGCGACGTTTACGCACTCGCAGTCTAATCAGGTTGGGATGCCGCCGCCAGCCTCAAAGCCCATCGAGTTTGAAACCAACCCCGACGTCATCGCCCTCAGGTCGGCCATTACCGTGCTGCAGATGCAAAAGAACCGCGCAACGGCGGACATCCAAGCCCTCAGCCAGATCAAGAACGAGGCGATAGAGCACCCAGACGAGTTCATCCGTGACCTGGCGCAAGGAAGGATTGGCCAGGGGGCGCAGCGCGACGCTGGTGACGACGAAGCCACCCGAGCATGGGCCGCGCAGCCAATACCAAAGGCCCAAGACGTGGTCCGCTGCCCGCCCATCAATTGGTCGCAGTACGCAGTCGTGGGCGAGTCTCTAGACAAGCTGCATGCCGAGCAGGTGACCCGGCCTACGCAAGGCATGCCTGCTACTGTTGGCGCCGGAGGCATGTACCAGTTCAAAGGCGGTGATGGCAAGCAGGAGGAATATCCTGGCGTGGCGGCTCCGTATGCGCCGCTAAAGGACAAGATTGAGAAGAAGACGAAGAGTAGGAAATGAAATGTCACTGGTTGAATTGTATTAAGGGTATATTTATTTTTTGGTTTTATTATACGCGGCATGATGATATACGTATCGGATGGTAACGGCACTGGGATCATGGAAGATTGCATACACTTAAGGCGTTTTGGGTATTAGATGAACTTGGGGGGCGTGCAAGCCTGTCAGGACACTTGACGGAACTGGTCAACCTCATTTTGTAGTATTTAGATATGCTGTTCATAGCCGTCCAATTGATGCCCAGGCAAGGATCACGGACATAATGGCGCAAAGCCTAAAGACTTGATATCGAATTTGCCACAAGGACTATGTTGACGAATAATGCGACAGAAAATGTGTCTTATACTCAGAATCCTCGACTTTTCCTAACATTCATGATTGTCTTCATGTTGCATCATGAGCCCAGGTTATCGTTTGGGTACGCCTCGAATAGCAATATCAATTTGGTCCTTCCACCCCTGCCATCTAGATGTATCGGATGTAGGTAAAACGCCCCCTGACGCGCACCACAATGCCAGACTGCCTGCCCGAGAGAACAAAGGGAAATAAGGTAAAACGGGCAACGAGGAAACCAGGAGAACAAAGAAAAGAAAAGAAAAGAAAAGAAAAGAAATAGAAACGACTACTGAAACGCCGCCAACGTCCCAACGCAGGATGCACCCTTAGGAAAAAGTACGTGTTACGCTAACTTTTTTTTTTACTTCACTCTTAGAGAGACAGTCATCACTCGGGAAATTCCCTGTTGGTTTTTTTTGTCAGTGAAACTGGCTGGTGGGGAAAAAAAGGGCGATCGACAAGTTACTCCTTACTCCATGCTCTGCTGCACCGATCTCCGAAGACGACGGTTGTACTGCTTTTTGTCGTCTGGGTTACTTCCCCAAAACATCTTCGTGGCTTCAGGATTGACAATTTTCCTAGGGTCATACGCCGGCTCGTCTTCCTCCAGCGTCTCGAAAATAGCATCGATGTGAGACTTGATATCCTCTACCTTCATAGGGTTAGGGGTGTAACATGCTGTTCCGTCGGCCGCAATGTGATGATGGAATATCTTTGTCTCAAACCTGACCCGCGGTTGTTCGTTTGGAAAGCGAGTGCTGAAGCTCATTCTAATACGGAAGAGCCCGCCATCGAGATTCGTCATTGGCCGTCCGAAGTACGTAATGATCCAGACGAAAGGGTTACCATTTTCGAGAACAACGTCATGAGGCATGTCACCGCGTTTCAGGTAGGCCGACACTTGGTCAAATTGATGCTGCAAATTGACGGCAACTGTCGACTCTCCCGCCTTTGAGGTGAGGCCTTCTTCTGCCCAACGCTGCGTTTCCGTGTTAAGCGCCTCTTTAATGGCTTTGAGCCTACGCTCGAGTTCTGTGTAGTTGAAGCGGCCATCCATCGTGTTGGACCCCGGCGATTCGAATGGCATCCTGACGAACGGCTGCAAATCTGCCACTTCAGACTTGCCCTGGGCCACAGCGGCCATATATGAATCGTAATACCAAAGAAATCGACGTTTGCAGAGGTCCTTGAACGGCTCAAACGGGACGTTGGCTTCATCCAAGTCTTCAAAATCAAAATCGTTGGAATCTGGATTCTCAGAGGGGATACTAGTGCCATTAGGCTGAAGTCCCAAATATCCTTCGAGACGCTGTATAACTGATATTCTCAAAGTTTCGTGTCGTATCTGCGAGCGAATTAGCCCCATATCACCCCTAGTGCGGAATGATCGGAATCCTGACTTTTTGAATGTAGTGTTTCTGCGCTTGCTTATCGGATACTTCATTCGCATCTTCAAATCCGGGCTCGTTTTCGTACGGGTTTGCTGACATTAAACTCTGTATTGATAACAAGATTGACTCCAGACCCTGTGCTGATGACCACTCTTCGCCACGTTCTCCTCTCCATGTGCTATTGAAAAATTAGAGGTGCTTAGCATTACCAAATGACTTGGCCGGCTTGAGGAGAAATACCCTAGGATAGACCTGTGTTGATAATTTAGTTGGTGGCGATGGATATGGATAGGATTGCATGCTTACAAACAAACTTTACCAGTCGAGTAAATATTGGGATTGAACCGGCAACGCCCTCCATTTGTCGTAAGGCACTGAACATTTGGGGATTTGGAAGGGTAATCTTGATGTTGAAAGTCAACATATGCTTGTAGTTGAACGCGAGGGGGAAAATTGTTGAGATTTACCTTTGTTAAAACGTATGGCAAACTTGATTGCGGCATTAGCACATGGTTTGAGAAAGTTGATGCGTCTGTTGCTTGTTGGCTGCCAGACACTGTAAATCTTACCTCGAAGAAGCCAAATTCATAAGGAGTCTCGTGCGGGCCCATGATCAGAGCTCTGACATTACGAACATCGACATCACGGCAAGCGACTGCAATAGCTGTGGTAGCGAGGAATCCCGGTTAGTGCCTAGTGCTTAGGTAGATGTCATGGTCGTTTTGAGAGTTGAGTAACGTACCCAGATCTGAGCCCTTCTGGATGTCGCTGAGCTCCTGTGGATGCTGCTGATCAGCCATATGACCCCAGCAATATTGCCTGTGAGAGTCTCAAACCTTGGAGATACGAATGATGGATTGATCCATGGTGCTTGCCTCGTAGTTGATGGGATTGGAGGCGAGACGTGGTGACGACAAGACGTATCAAACCGAGCATGAGGAGGAGGCAATTAGGCGTGAGAATTGCAGTGCGAGGCAGCCTCTGACAGTGGATTCTACATATGTGAAGGGCTGAGTTATGCCAGGCCTAATGCAATTCAGTGGTGAATTAATGCCTTGCAGCGTAAATCCTAAGGCAGACGACCCTTTGGGGGCAAGGCGAGGAGGGGGCCTAGTAGGAGGGGTTGGGCCAACAGGTGAATCAAAGCCGAGCAGCCTGCCGCCGTAGCGGGTATCTGCCGTGTGGTTGGCCAGGGGTTTTGGGGAAATTTGATGGCGAAGGCACTTTGTGGGCAGAAGAGCAAGCGTAAGAGAGGCGAATAGAGCCAACCGAGGGTATTGGGAGGACGAAGATAGAAGAGGAAGAAGAAAGTGAATAACAGCACGGGCGAGAAAAGGTTAATGTAGACCTGCTGGAGATGGCGGATGCTTGCTCTGGAGGGGCCTCCCAGCGGGTACTTACATGCAGGCGGGGATGCTGTATATTCAGCTGGCGGACGCCACAAAAAGCCGTTCTTGGAACTGGCCGTGGCCGCATGTTCTAGTTAGTGCAGAGCGCCGTATGTGCTAATTATATCTGGCATTAGTTTTCAACGCACAGGATGGAAGGATTGAAGGCAAAGCTGAATGGGATTGGACTACTGTGGGTAGAGTGAATTGACAATTGGGCAGCAGTAGATACCAGATAGGTGGATTACCTTAGTAGTAGCAAGAGGTGAGGTAGTAGGTGCAGCGAGTGTGAATGCTGCTCCGTAGCTACCACCTAGTACCTTAGTACCTTAGTAGTAGATAAGGGCCACCATCCACATTCAACTTTTAACTACCTACTATCTCCTGTAGTACTAAAGTAGCAGTCAATCTTCTCTACCTCGTGCTGCCAGTTCTGCCTTGAGATACCTTGGGAGCCTCTATCCAACACTCCAGGCGGGTTAGATACTACCCCTAGCATCTCGTGTTTGAATAGGGTACTGCCAAAGGTAGCCTAGTGGAGGTGCCTCAGCTCTACGGAACATGCTTAATATAAAACGATATTGCTACTATTTAATGCAGGGAGCAGATCGTAAGAGGCAATTGGCAGGAGAAAAAGCATGTAGAGATTCCGTACTTCCTATAGCAGCAGTTGCATTATGGAGGAGTAATAGGTACGAATCTGGAAATGTGCTGCTACGGTACAAGATATGTACCAGGTTGTAGCCACCTTATCTGGTACTAATGGTCAGTACTACCTTACCTCTACTCCGTCCGCTTCCCCATAACAATCACGGAATACTCCGTACTTGCAATCCAATTAGATACTGACCTTTTCCCGCATTTAGGCTGCGACGCAGTAGTAACGAGGCCATAGCAGCGGGATCGTCCGTCAGATGATGCCTTCATAGGCAGACGGCGCCTTGACAATCCACTACTGCGCTATTGCGCTGCACATGCGACCAGCTTAAGAGGGAATTCCACGGTGGGGTTGCACTGGGAGCCTAAAATGCACCGAGATGCTTAACGTTAAAGCCACCCGGTCGCGGGGTTCCATCAGCCTTGCAGCTGGGCTACGCGCCTCGCGCTATCTCTATACCGACCGACGCGTTAATGGATTTTGGCCTCCCAATTCACGTATTCCTTGGCACCGAGCATTCGCAAATCCTACCTCCTGGCTGCAGATGCCTGACAATTTGACGTCCCCACATCGGTAACAGCGTCTTCCTGGTGTATCTATTCCAAAGAAAACCTTATTCGTCAAGCATTGAACTCAGCATGGCCAGTTTTTTCGACCTAAAGGCCAGAAAGGCGGCTGCTACAAACGGAACCTCATCTCAGAAACAAGACAAGTCAACAGATGTGCGAGCCCAGCCTTGGGTTGAGAAATAGTCAGTCAATCATCAAACGATGTTCCCGATGGCCCATCTTGCTCATACTTGATAGCCGCCCCAAGAGCTTGGACGATGTCACCGCTCAGGATCACACAGTGACGGTTCTGCAGAGAACACTGCAAGCTTCAAATGTTGGTGAATTCGCTTGCAATTGCCTTGAGGATGCACGTCTGAACTAATGGCTACCTTCCATCAAGCTTCCACACATGTTGTTTTACGGTCCTCCTGGCACAGGTAAAACATCTACTATCCTCGCACTTGCCAAGGAGCTTTACGGCCCGGAGATGATCAAATCCCGAGTTCTCGAGCTGAACGCGTCTGACGAGCGTGGTATCTCGATCGTTCGACAAAAAGTCAAAGATTTTGCACGAATGCAATTGACCAATCCACCGCCCTCGTACAAAGACAAGTATCCCTGCCCACCATTCAAAATCATCATTCTAGACGAGGCCGATTCCATGACGCAAGATGCCCAGAGCGCCTTGAGACGGACGATGGAGATATATAGCAAGATCACACGCTTTTGCCTGATTTGCAACTATGTCACTAGAATCATTGACCCTTTGGCGAGCCGATGCAGTAAATTCCGTTTCAAGAGCTTGGACCAGGGCAACGCAAAGAAGCGACTCGAGTCAATAGCAGAGGCTGAAGGGGTTACGCTCGAGGATGGCGCTGTGGATGCCCTCATAAAGTGTAGCGAGGGTGATTTGCGAAAAGCAATCACCTTTTTGCAGAGTGCTGCCCGACTTGTCGGGGCCAAACTTCCGCAAAAGGACGGCGACGGCGACGACTCCATGGATGTAGACAAGAGGCCAGTAACTGTCAAGATCGTTGAGGACATTGCCGGTGTGATTCCTGGCGCAACGATCGATGATCTCGTCAAGGCTATGCGCCCAAGGGCGTCAGGGGAGACGTATCAGTCCATATCCACGGTGGTTGAGGACTTGGTCGCAGACGGCTGGAGTGCCGGCCAGGTCGTTACCCAGGTGAACGCTCCTCATCCCCCCGCCTCTTTCTCTTTGATGCGATTGATGACATTATACTAACTCCGGTACTCGTGCAGCTCTATCAAGAACTCATTTTTGACGAGACTATTCCGGATATTCAAAAGAACAAGATCGTCCTCATCTTCTCTGAGGTGGACAAACGCTTGGTTGATGGTGCAGACGAGCATCTATCAGTTCTTGACTTGGCAATGAGGATATCTGCCATCATGTCCGAAAAATGAACCACGACTATTTCAGGAGTCTAAATGGAACAAAATGAGGAGTTGGGATCAACATGTCTTATTCTGACTAAACGGCGTTTTTTTACTTTTTTACGGAGATATGCAGGTATAAGTGAGATATATAGGACAGAGGTATAATAAAAACGGCCAAGGGTATGACTCCGACTACATTTTCTTAGCTCAGTGCCCCTAGATTTCCATGCAGCCTGGACCAAACATCATGTCCATCGTCTGAGATGCTGCTCTTTGATGTAAGTTTTCGTGATCCAAGCCTCCTCGGCGCCGCCCCACCCTTTGAGTTCGCATCAGAAGCCTCGCCGGAGTCGTCCCTATCGGGATGGCCCAGCAGAAAGTCAATCTCCCTAAGATTTCCGAGGCAATTCTCTAGTGCGACTTGCCCAATGTCGACAGTTTCTGCAGCGTACTCAAGAAGTGCAATCTTGGCCGAGTCGGCAGCAAACACCCATGGCTTGATCCGCTTTGAGATGTCTGGCTGTTCAGACTTCGACGCTATCTCGGTCTGTATGCCAGACCTCCGACGCAGAGAATCTTTCATTGGGTATGCCGGCAACAGATGACTTTCCTCGCCGAGCCGGCCGAGTAATTGGCAAGCATCCTGGTTCTGCTTGGAAAGCGCCGACGTAAAGAAGGATTTCTGCGTGATGGCCGCCTTTTGACTTACAGAGATGGCAGCCAAGGCTCTCAGGTAGGGGGTAAGCAGATGGTCGATCGGCACTGGAGGCTTGTTATTGTTGCGATCCAAGCCGGCGACCAGTTGTGCAGGCGGCAGCAGCGATGGCTGAGATGGTTGCAATAGCTGAGACTGCTGTGTTTCCAGTTCTAAAAGAGTTTTCCTTGAGGACACATATCTGGCGTATTTTTTACTAATCTCCTCGAGGTGGGCTGCAATTGTTGACGGGCTGACTCTTGATTTGTAGCTGCCGCTCTGTCCCGCCTCCGAACCCCCTCCAGGTGAAGCTCTGCCGAGCTCATTTTCAAGCCAAGTGATAAGCTCATGCCGGATTGTAGTTAATGCTTCGAGTCGGGCCCCGTTACTGACAATATCGAATTGATTTTTTGACCGGGCTCTTGCTTCACGCAGTGTCTGCTCCTCCTGCTTCAGTAACAGCTTTGCTCTCAACACTGTCTTCTCCAGCTGGTGGATTCGATCACTGAGGCCTGACTGAGGGGAGCCCTGGTCAAGGGCGAGGCTGTTGATAACATCATCTGGTGGACTTGGTGCACCGGCCCCCCCCTGGAAGATGTGCTTAGCATCTAGAAATTCACGTGTTGCGGCCGGCTTTTCCATAAGCAGGTCCAAAGACTGCCGAACTGCGAGCAAGCTCTCCCGCTTTTGACGCAGCTTCAAAAGACATATTCGTTCCTCCAAGAGGTCCACGCTGCTTGCTGCTGGATTTGGCGGCTCGGTGTCTTCAAGGCCATTCTTCTGCAAGATACTATCGAATTGGCGGCGTGCTGCAGAATTGGCCTGAAGGGCTTCGACGTATTCCCTAAAAACTCCAGTCAAGTCTGATGGCGTGGTGACTTCTTGGGCGCTGTCGACGAGGAACAGAGGGCTCTGGATAGCGCCATTGCCGGAGCACGACCCAAGGTGAAGAGCCAAAACGCGCCTTATGTAGTTGACCTGCTCGCGAGGCTTGATGTATGGCTCAAGCTGCTTTTGGAATTTTGTCAAGAGTTCAGGATGATGGTCAGGCATATTGAGATAATGATATTCATTTTTCCTTGATATGCCAACGTTGGGCTGCACATGTCATTTCCTGGATCAGGTACCAGGTGCCTTAGTATGATTCGGCACATGTACCGCCGCCAGCACACAGCAAGCGACAGGTACAGAAAGGGAATACAGGGGGAGCACCAAGTGAGTTGGCGAGCTACAATCCCCCGGCAGCCAAAGCCCCACAATGTGGCTAGAAAGCGTTTTTCAATGTGGCGCATTGCACTAACTACTTTGCTACTTGGCGCGTCCAAGGCAGAAGATGTTGGCTCAGGAAATTTATCGCGACGGAGTCCAAGTAGTGGTTTCAACCAATTCAGCGACTTCACATTGCTGAAACGCCTAGGCAGCTGCCCTCCGTTTCGACACGACTCCCTCTGTCTGGGTGGCAAGCACATGGTGAAGTAGAGGCTGGGCTCATCGAGCTTTTGTCGAGGACATCGACGTTCTCTTTCCCTCTTTTCTCTCCTTGACCCTATCCTCGAATACAGCCGCCACGATGTCGGACCCTCATCGCGATGTCTCCCAGTACAAGTACTCGGCCATGTCCAACCTGGTTCTCCAGGCGGACCGTCGGTTTGTCACACGACGAACTGACGAGGCCACGGGCGATCCAGAGTCTCTCGCTGGACGCTTGAGTATTAATGACATGGGCTCTCGAGTTGCTCGTGACGAGGCCCCGAAACAAAAGAAGCAGCCTGGAATGCCTGATATCGAGCGAGGAAGTCTTAAGGAAGGCCAGGATGTGTTGCTAAGAGAGCAAAGAAAACGAAAACCCGATGCGCAACAAGCTGGTGTTCTGGGAACGAACGATTCCCTGATTGAAGGCATCACATATCGACCTCGAACTGCCGCGACGCGGGCGACCTTTGATCTGATCCTGACTCTGGTGGCGAATAATCTTGGCGACGTACCCCATGATGTCGTACGAAGTGCTGCCGATGCCGCATTGGAATATCTGAAAGACGATGACATGAAGGATTTGGACAAGAAGAAAGAAATTGATGATATTCTCGGCACAACCCTGAACCCCAAGCAGTTTAACGAATTAATCAACTTGGGAAAGAAGATCACAGATTACGATGCCCAGGACGATGATGAGGACGTTAATATGGGAGATAATAACGATGATGATGCAGAAATCGACGAAAGACAGGGTGTGGCCGTTGCTTTTGACGAGGATGACGAAGACGATGAGATTGTTAACGAAGTTCGAGATGAGTCTTCGGAAGATGAAGACGAAGAAGAGGAAGGCGAAGGGGCTACAAAGGCAGAGGAGGATGCTGCCGAGGGAGATGACGAAATGATTCTCGACTCAACACCCTCAGGGGATAAGCACAAGAAGGATGACAAACCCTCCATACTTGCACGGGATGTAGACGCCTTTTGGTTGCAACGACAGATTGGTGCGTTATATCCCGACGCGCATGAGCAAGCAGATAAGACGAAAGAGGCTCTGCGCATACTGTCCGGAGAGCCTGACGAAGTGGGTGGCGAAGAAAAATCGCTCCGGGAGATTGAAAACGATCTAATGGAGCTCTTTGACTTTGAGCACCACGAGCTTGTCCAAAAATTGGTTGAAAACCGGGAAAAGGTTTTCTGGCTCACAAAGCTTGCCAGAGCAGCAGACGCGGAACAGCGTGCAAACGTCGAAAGGGAAATGGCCTCGGAGGGGCTGCAATGGATTCTCAACGAACTGCGGGGCAAGTCTGGAGCAGATGGGGATAAGGCAGGGAAGGGGGGTATCAAGATGGACATTGACGTTCCCGCTTCTTTCACTGCCGAGGGACCCAAGACAGAGCGACCCGAAGGCCACCTAGTTGGTGGGCTGCAGCCGAAACGACTCATCAATCTCGATAACTTGGTCTTTGATCAAGGAAATCATTTAATGACCAACCCCAAAGTTAGGCTGCCAGAGGGTTCAACAAAGAGGTCCTTCAAGGGCTACGAAGAGATCCATGTGCCTGCTCCGAAGAAACGGAATGAGCCAGATGACGTTCTGATTCCCGTCACTGACATGCCGGAATGGTCACGGATTCCCTTTAGCACAGCCAAGTCTCTGAATAAGATTCAGTCCAAGTGTTTCCCAACTGCCTTTGAAGATGATGGCAACATGCTTGTTTGCGCACCGACTGGTAGTGGCAAAACAAACGTGGCAATGTTGACTATACTGCGAGAAATCGGCAAGAATAGGAACCCGGAGACCGGCGACATTGATCTTGATGCCTTCAAGATTGTTTACATCGCCCCCCTGAAGGCTCTCGTTCAAGAGCAGGTTGGCAACTTTGGAAAGCGTCTCGAACCGTATGGCATCCGTGTATCTGAGCTGACTGGTGATCGTCAACTCACCAAGCAGCAAATTTCAGAAACTCAAATTATAGTGACCACACCTGAAAAATGGGATGTCATCACTCGCAAGGCAACCGACCTCACTTACACCAACCTAGTACGCCTGATTATCATTGACGAAATCCATCTGCTCCATGATGACCGTGGTCCAGTATTGGAGAGTATTGTCAGCAGAACCATTCGCAAGACGGAGCAAACCGGAGAACCAGTGCGAATCGTTGGTTTGTCTGCGACGCTTCCAAACTATCGGGATGTTGCCAGCTTCCTCCGCGTGGATACCAAGAAGGCCATGTTCCACTTTGATGGTTCTTTCCGACCCTGTCCTTTGCGTCAGGAATTTATCGGTGTCACTGATCGCAAGGCCATCAAACAGCTAAAGACGATGAATGATGTGACGTATAACAAAGTCATTGAGCATGTCGGTACCCACCGAAACCAGATGATTATTTTCGTTCACTCTCGTAAAGAAACTGCGAAGACGGCCAAGTATATTCGAGACAAAGCCTTGGAGATGGAGACGATCAATCAAATTCTCCGACATGATGCCGGAAGCCGAGAGGTGTTGGCCGAAGCTGCGAGCCAAGCAACTGATCAAGACCTCAAAGATATCTTGCCCTATGGTTTCGGTATCCACCACGCAGGCATGAATCGTATAGACAGAACTGATGTGGAGGATTTATTTGCCCGAGGTGCCATTCAAGTTCTCGTGTCTACTGCCACCCTTGCCTGGGGTGTCAACTTGCCTGCCCATACCGTCATCATCAAGGGTACACAAATCTACTCCCCAGAGAAGGGTAGCTGGGTTGAGCTGAGCCCTCAGGACGTTCTCCAGATGCTGGGTCGTGCTGGAAGACCTCAGTTCGACACTTATGGTGAGGGTATTATCATCACCACTCAGAGTGAGATCCAGTACTACCTTTCGCTCCTCAACCAGCAACTTCCCATTGAAAGTCAGTTTGTCAGCAAATTGGTGGATAACCTCAATGCTGAAGTCGTGCTTGGTAATGTGAGAACTCGAGATGAAGGTGTCGAATGGCTCGGGTATACATATCTCTTTGTCCGAATGCTTCGGTCTCCTGGGCTGTATCAAGTTGGTGCAGAATATGAGGATGATGAAGCACTGGAACAGAAACGTGTTGATCTAATACATTCTGCGGCAATGGCTCTAAGGAAGTCCAATCTTGTCAAATACGATGAGAAAACGGGCAGGATTCAATCTACCGAATTAGGTCGCATTGCTTCCCACTACTACATCACCTCCAGCTCCATGGACACTTACAACAACCTCATCCAGCCGTCCATTACGACCATTGAGCTCTTCCGAGTATTTGCTCTTAGTGCTGAATTCAAATACATCCCCGTTCGTCAAGATGAAAAGCTGGAACTTGCGAAGCTGATGGGTAGAGTGCCGATTCCCGTCAAAGAAAGCATTGAAGAGTCTCACGCCAAAATCAATGTTCTACTTCAGGCCTACATTTCACGTTTGAAGCTCGACGGTCTAGCTCTCATGGCGGACATGGTATATGTCACGCAGAGCGCTGGTCGAATCTTGCGCGCCATCTTCGAGATTACGCTCAAGAAGGGCTGGGCATCGGTTGCGAAGACCGCTCTGGACCTGTGCAAGATGGCTGAGAAGCGAATGTGGCCCACCATGTCCCCGCTGCGCCAGTTCCCGTCCTGCCCGCGCGACATTGTTCAAAAGGCGGAAAGAATTGACGTCTCGTGGGGTAATTACTTTGACCTTGATCCTCCAAGGATGGGCGAGCTGCTGGGTATGCCCAAAGCTGGTCGAACTGTCTGTGGGCTGGTCGCCAAGTTCCCCCGGGTCGATGTTCAGGCACAGGTCCAGCCTATGACTAGATCGATGCTCAGAGTCGAGCTAAGCATCACTCCAAATTTTGAGTGGGATGATAGCGTTCACGGTGCTGCTGAGAGCTTCTGGATCATAGTCGAAGATTGCGACGGCGAAGACATCTTATATCATGACACGTTCCTTCTTCGGAAAGATTATGCCGAGTCTGAGGCGAATGAACACATTGTGGACTTTACTGTCCCGATCACTGACCCTATGCCTCCCAACTACTTTGTTTCAGTCATCTCAGATAGGTGGATGCATTCTGAGACGAGGTTGGCTGTTCCCTTCCACAAGCTTATTCTGCCAGAAAAGTTCCCTCCCCACACAGAGCTGCTTGACCTTCAGCCTCTATTAGTCTCAGCTCTCAAGGTTCAAGACTACGTTGATCTCTATCCGGATTGGAGGCAATTCAACAAGATCCAGACGCAGACCTTCAACTCACTCTACAAGACAGATCAGAATGTCTTCATCGGTGCCCCGGCTGGAAGTGGCAAGACTGTGTGTGCTGAGTTTGCGCTCTTGCGGCATTGGGCGCAGGGCGACGCCGGTCGAGCCGTCTATGTTGCTCCGTTCCAAGAACTTGTTGACGCCCGCCTCCAAGACTGGCAGAAGAGGCTCAGCCACTTGGGCGGTGGAAAGGAGATTGTGAAGTTGACGGGTGAAACTGCTGCAGATCTAAAAATTCTAGAGGCGGGTGATTTGATCCTCGCTACGCCTACACAATGGGATGTCTTATCCAGACAGTGGAAGCGACGGAAGAATATCCAGACCGTGCAGTTGTTTATTGCTGATGAAGTCCATCTTCTGGGTGGCTATATGGGCTATGTATACGAAATCATCGTATCCCGTATGCATTATATCCGTACGCAGACGGAGCTGCCGATGAGGATTGTTGCCTTGAGTGCCTCTTTGGCCAACGCTCGGGACATTGGTGAATGGATTGACGCCAAGAAGCATGACATTTACAACTTCAGCCCTCATGTCAGACCTGTGCCCCTTGAGCTTCATATCCAATCCTTCTCAATTCCCCATTTCCCGTCGTTAATGCTGGCCATGGCGAAGCCCGCATACCTGGCCATTACGCAGATGTCACCAGACAAGCCGGCCATGATTTTCGTGCCCAGTCGGAAGCAGACCAGAAGCACTGCACGCGATTTACTGGCAGCTTGTGTCGCGGACGATGATGAAGACCGCTTTTTGCACGCCGATGTCGAGCAAATGCGACCCCTTCTTGATCGCGTCCATGAAGAGGCACTAGCTGAGGCCTTGTCACATGGTGTTGGGTACTGCCATGAAGCTCTCAGCCAGAGCGACAAGCGTATTGTGAAGCATCTCTACGACAATGGTGCTATTCAAGTGCTTGTCGCATCCCGAGACGTCTGTTGGGAGTTGACAAACACTGCCCATCTGGTGATTGTCATGGGAACGCAGTATTTTGAGGGCAGAGAGCACAGATATGTGGATTACCCTCTCAGCGAAATCCTACAAATGTTTGGAAAGGCATTGAGACCTTCAAAGGACGGCCGTGGCCGCGGAGTGCTCATGCTGCCCCAAGTGAAGCGTGATTACTATAAGAAATTTTTGAACGAGGCCTTGCCTGTCGAGTCACACCTGCACAACTACCTCCACGATGCCTTTGTCACCGAGATTAGCACCAAGATGATTGAGTCGGGTGACGATGCTATCAACTGGACTACGTTCACGTACTTCTATCGGAGACTACTTGGCAACCCCAGCTACTATGGCCTGACCAGCACAACCCACGACGGCCTGAGCAACTACATGTCGGATCTCGTGGAAACGACGCTGCGCGAGCTGGGAGAGTCTAAGATTATCGATTTTGACGAAGATGATGGATCGGTCGCGCCGCAAAATGCCGCCATGATTGGCGCGTACTATAACATTTCGTACATCACAATGCAGACATTCTTGCTCTCTCTTACGGCCCGGACGAAGCTTAAGGGTATCCTGGAAATTGTTACTTCTGCTACTGAGTTTGAGTCTATTCAGGTTCGCCGACACGAGGATAGTCTTTTGCGACGCATCTATGATCGCATCCCCGTTAAGATGGCACAACCCAGCTATGACTCGCCTCACTTCAAAGCATTTGTTTTGCTCCAAGCTCATTTCTCCCGAATGCAACTCCCAATAGATCTTGCTAAAGACCAAGAGGTTCTTCTGTCTAGAATCCTTAGTCTTCTTAGCGCCATGGTCGACATTCTCTCATCGGATGGCCATCTCAACGCCATGAACGCAATGGAGATGTCTCAAATGGTTGTTCAAGCAATGTGGGATCGAGATAGTCCTCTCAAGCAGATTCCTCACTTCTCGCCAGAGGTTGTGAAGGTCGCCAACGACTTTGGGTAAGTTTTTTTTTCTCATAAAAATCCTTCTCTCCATATAAATATTCTTCTATACAAACGTAACAACAACCTGCTAACCTCTTCTCCTTTAGAATCAAGGACATTTTCGACTTCATGGAGGCGATGAACCCCGAGGAAAATGCAGACTACAATAACCTGGTCAAGCGATTGGGTCTTTCACAGAAGCAGCTAGCACAGGCAGCGGAGTTCACGAACGACAAATACCCTGACTTGGAGCTGGAGCATGAGGTTCTTGAAGCAGATGAAGTAAGGGCTGGCGAGCCAGCTTACTTGAGCATCAA
Organism: Trichoderma brevicompactum; assembly: GCA_003012085.1. NCBI lineage: Eukaryota > Fungi > Ascomycota > Sordariomycetes > Hypocreales > Hypocreaceae > Trichoderma > Trichoderma brevicompactum. Next base: position 25,843 of record PXNZ01000074.1, read on the forward strand.
GATCACGCGAAACATCGAAGAAGATGACGAGCACGACTCAACAGTGCATGCGCCTTTCTACCCGGCTAAGAAGATGGAGAATTGGTGGTTGGTAGTGGGCGATGACAAGACTCGAAATCTACTGGCGATCAAGCGAGTTACCATTGGCCGCGAGCTGAACGTACGGCTTGAATACACTGTGCCATCTCCTGGTGAGCACAACCTCAAGCTGTTCCTAATGAGTGATAGTTATATCAGAGTGGACCAAGAGCGGGAATTTTCAGTGACGGCAGCAGAGAGCATGGATGTGGACGAGGACGACGAGGACGAGGACGAAGACGAGGAGTAGATGCCGGCGCGCGCTCTCCTATCTTTGATATCTCTACAAAAGGACCGTTATGTACAGTAAAGGCAAGCTACGGATACAATCTTAATATGTGATTTATTTTTGCCCAGATTTCGTTTTGCGCGAGCCCTTGGTTCTGGTTCCCGGCGACCCAATTGACGATGATCTGCTCTTTACGTATTGTTTTCGGGGTAAAGCAGGGGTTGTGGTGGCGCGCGGTTGTGGAACAGCAGTTTCGAGGCCCAAGGTGGTTGGGTAGTCTAGGGCGACAACCTCTGCAAGCCAGGGTTGGAGTGGCAGACCTCAACCCACGGGATAGGCTTCTGCCTGCTGGAACGGTCGAATGAAGATGGTCGCACGACCCATGCGAGCCATAGTCAATCGTCTAGAACAGCGACCCCGGGCATCCCGTTGTCCTATGGTGCCTCGGCTTTGTGAATCGCGGTTTTCGGGTGCTTATTTTGAGTCGTCATTAATGCCACACCATGCGAGTCACGTGATGTGTATTCAGTGACGTTTGACGTGTTCCTGCGGTTCGTTATTCGCTCCAGTGTTTTTCCTTTCGTCACCCACATCAATCCTTAGCACAACGCGGGCGAAGCTGAAAGAGACAACTGCGCCTTTCATCCTCCGAGCCTCCAGTCTCATCACGCAACACGCCTTGCGCCACCATTGAACACGCATAACACGCCGCGAAACGCGTCCGACCCAGCATTTTGAAGCTTGACCCGACCCTCGTGCCATTCGCGTGAGATCTGCTTCTCTCTCCAGCATTGGAAGCTGCGCATCGCCACCCAGCGTTCGCCATGGCAGATAACTCTCCTGAGAAGCCCGAGGCCGCCGCGCCTGTTGCTAGCACTGAAGAAGTGTCTGCTGCTGGTTCTAAAGCCGCTGGCGAGGGAGAATTGGCCGCCAAGACCGTGGATAAGTCTGAGGGAGATGCCACAATGGAAGATGCAAAGGATGCTGAAGGTAGGTTTCCCCAACGCGCCTCCAACAAGCCTTTCGCGCATTTTCCCAGAGCAAGACCTGTGCGGGTTTCGTTGCTGCAATGCTAAGCGGCTCTACACCATGTTACCTTTTTTTTTTTTTTTTGTTTTGCCCTGCCATTGGAATTGCGCTAACCGCAGCTACCAAACTAGAACCCAAGGCGCCTGAAAGCGCTGCCGAGGCCGCCCCCGCCAAGTCAACTGAGGATGGGAAGAAAACAGATGCAGATGGCGATGCCGAGATGAAGGATGCCGCCGACACCGCTGCTGAGCACGAGGCCGATACGACAGCTGCCGCCGACACCCCAGCTACGAAGGGTAAGAATCGACGAAAGTCGACCGCCGGAGAGTCAAAGGGCAAGACCTTGAGCAAGAAAAGCTCAAAGGCGCGCCTAACCCACATTGATGCCCAGCCTGGTGACCATTTCTTGGTGAAGCTCAAGGGCTTCCCGGCATGGCCCGCCATTATTTGCGATGAAGATATGCTCCCGCAAGCTCTCATCAACACCCGGCCAGTCTCCGCGGCTCGCCCTGATGGATCCTATTCTGAAGCTTACGCGGATGGCGGTAAGCGGGTGCACGATCGAAGCTTCCCCGTCATGTACCTCTACACAAACGAATTGTGAGTTATGCAGGCCCCCTCCCCCCCAAGCATCTGCGTCGTGGCTATTGCTGATTGGTTCCAGTGGATGGGTTGCGAACACTGCCCTATCCGAGTTGACCGCGGACAAAGCTCGAGAGACGATTGGAGACAAGATGCGCAAGGACTTGAAGGCAGCCTTTGAGCTTGCCATTGAGCAAAATTCGATTGAGCACTACAAGGATATTCTACAGAGCTTCCAAGATGAATTGATTGCTCAGGAAGAGGCCAGGAAAGAAGCCGCAGCCACTCCCAAGAAGGGCAAGAAGGGCAAGGCCAAGGCAAGCGACGATGACGAGGATGTGGACATGGAGGATGTGGAGGAGGCGCCAAAGTCTAAGCCTAAGAAGCGAAAGGCTACTGATGAGGATACCACGGTAAGTTTTCCCCTGTTTTTAACGTCATGCAGGAGTGTTTAGTGTTACTAATGCTGAACCATGGCCAGGTCCCTCAGCGCTCCGAGTCAGTCAAGAAGCCCAAGATCAAGCTCAACACCTCATCTACGTCGAAAGCGGCGAATGGAACAGCAGCGCCAAAGGCCAAAGAGGAAAAGGCTGCAAAGGCTGCAAAGGCCAAGCCGAAGAAGGGAGCAGACAAGAAGTCTGACGCGCCCAAGGAACCCAAGATGACCCCGGAAGAGCGACATGCTCGTAGGGAGGCATGTCAAAACTCTAATCACTTTGGGATGGGAACACTTGCTAACTAAATCTGTAGAAAGAGGTTCTGTATCTTCGCCATAAGCTTCAAAGAGGCCTCTTAACCAGAGAGCAACAGCCCCGGGAGGATGAGATGGAGTCAATGGCCAGCTTTATCAAGATCCTTGAGAACTTCCAGGATCTCGAAGTATCCATTATTCGAGGCACCAAGATCAACAAGGTTTTGAAGGCCATTCTAAAACTCGACTCCATCCCCCGCGAGGAGGATTTCAACTTCAAGAAGAGGTCTCAAGCACTACTAGACAAGTGGAACAAGCTACTCACTAGCGACGGTACTGTTGCGCCCACTGACACAGCGAACGGTGTGAACGGAGCTTCTGAATCCAAGGACTCTGGCAAGCCGGCTGGAAACAGCGGTGTGAAAGAGGGCGGCGACAAGGATAAGGAAGCCGAGGATGAGAAGACTAAGGCGGATACTGAGGAAACGGTTGCTACGGCCACAGACAAGGACGAGGAGCCAAAACCCAAAGAAGATGTGAGTGAGAAAGAGGATGAAAACCCCGAGACTGAGGCGGTGAGATAGCATAGCACCACCTTCAGGCATTAAATCATATTCTAATCTGCAATCTCTAGGCTCCCGTCTCCGCAACCGTTGAAGCCGCTGCTTGAGTAATCGTGATTGCGAAGATTGATGACGACAAGGCTCGTCCTCTCTGAGTCTTAAGTTTTGGCACTCACTTCTCGAGGACATATTCGTGTTGTTTGGCTTTTTTTTTTCCTTTCTCTCTTTTTTTGTGTGTGGCGCAAAGGTTTCATTGTTATTATTATTTTTTATTTTTCGCGTATCTTTCCTATACTATAAAAGGGACCACAGTTTTACTCTTTGATTTGTGGTGTACAAGTAATCACCAACACGGATGAGCAAGTCTAAGGACGGAAAGAAGGCTCGACTCATTTGTTACTTGGGAGAGCCGCTCTATTGGTGTGGCACGAGAGAAGTCTTGTGTTGCTTGAGACAGAGGAAAAAGGATATTGGGTGTTTTAACCCAGGCATGCGCAACGCACAGGAGGGAAAATGAGATGAGGAGTGGCTGCGGTATTATGCAAGGGGGGCTTACTCGGAGGGATAAGGTATGCTTGTTGATTCGCGCAGCTCAATATGCTAGGAGTATGATATTCTGCTGGGCCAAAGGATATTTGGTTGGGGGGAAGGACAGGTAGGCATGCTTTTCGCGTTTGAGAATCAAGGCTCTCTTTAGTTACGAAATTCAGCGATGTAAGATGATTGACACCTATATGAGTGCGAATACTTTGTGGAGTATCTGTGATTCATCAGCGTGATGTGTAGTTGAAATGAAATGAGAAGCAAATATATCTGCACTTCGTATAGGCAGCTGGCCGCGGCTGGCTCACATGACTCCCAGCTGGTAGTGTAAAGCCAACTTGTATAAAGCAACCTTTCAACTCTCCTTTCCTTTCTTCCTTCTAACCTATTCATTTAAACAGCTACGAAACGGCTGTGGTTTATGAATTATTGTAAGTATGAGATTATGTGATGATATTATTTCTGCGCCTTGGGATCCAAATCCCGAATTCGCATACAGCGAACTACGGCGGGCTCTAACAGCTACTACGGGCTACGGCGGGCTCCCAATGCCACCACTACTGAGTGTTTCTTCAACACAAGTGACATTGTCTTGGTTATTACTCTATGTATCGTGTTCTGGTTGGTTTTGTGATGTGACTATTAGGAAATGTAGGGTACGAGGTTTTACTTCCGCTATTATTGCGCGAAGCGCAACCACACACACACAGTGTTTACACTGTACATACCTACTGTATTGTGACCGTGTTTCTGCCAAATCGCGTTCCGCTTGCCGTTAACGACTATAGCCTTTTTTGAGTGCACCCCAGTCTCTGGCTGCAGATGTAATACGCCTTGTCATGGCAATAGGTGGTAGACAAAATGTCCAATGAAGAGCCACAGAACACTTTCAGTCAAGAAGACCATCAGGTATGTAATGAGAATGAACAGAGCCTTTCACACCGCATCTATACTGTGTGCTAATGCCCTTGAACCATACCCAGGTGGCCTTCATCTTCAACCCAGAGGAGAATGAAGCGCCGCGCCGAGAGAGGCCGTCAAAACGGCGGAAAACAGCCAGGCGCACCGCGGTAGCTGAGGATGAAGGCGAAGAGGACGAGGAAAGCCCGTCGTCGTTCTTTACTCCCTTGCTTAATGGTGCTGAGAGCTCAGCTAGCGTGCAGCGGCGGGAGCGGTTGCTCAAGGAGAATTGGGCAATGGTTGATGCTCGAATACAGGTACCATGCTACAGCCTAGCTTAGGACTGATGGAATAAGTATGTTAATGGGGCTGGTAGGGCATTTTAAGAGACTCCAACTCTGCGACGCTGGATGAGGTGTCGCAGTTTGTCAAGGAGGCCAAATTAGAGTGGTGAGGACTGCTACTACTCCCCCACGCCCCCTTTTTCAAAGAGATTTATGAATAGAGAGAAAGACAATCAAGCTAATCAGGTGGAATTCCAGCGGCAACAAGATACCGTCTGCTTTCATCATCACGGGGCCCAACATTGCCTCCCAGGATTTGCTATTCGAGCAACTGTCAGATTCGCTTCAGCGGTCATCATTAAGCAAGTTCATCAGGCTGCGGTCTTCAGAGGCGACAAACTTGAAGAATGCACTCAAGAAGATCATCCAAGACGCAACATCGAAAACGCTGTCAGTTGATGGTGAGGAAGACCTGCAGGTTGGACAGGGCTCGAGTCGACGGTATCTGCCGTATGATCTCGAGGCGCTGCACGAATTCCTGGGGCACCAGCCTCATGAGAATATCTTTGTAGCTTTCCAGGATAGTGAAGGGTTTGACAGCGGCTTGTTGTCTGATATTATTACTTTACTTGGGTATGTCATTCAAAGTGTTGATGACTAGAATATTCTTTTGCTAATACGCCTAAAGCTCATGGCGATCGCAGATTCCGTTTACTCTGTTGTTTGGGATTGCTACGTCTATCGATCTGCTAGAGAGCCGCTTGTTGAAGTCGGCGTGTCGCCTGATACACGGCGCGCAGTTTGACTGCGTGCAGACGGAGACTATTCTAGAGAGAGTGTTTAAAGGGGCAGTTGTATCTAGCGATGTCCCCCTTAGGCTGGGACCGCAAATCCTTAGGGGCATGCTGGATCGCCAACGGGATCAGATGGCCGGTATTCAGGCATTTATAAGCTCGTTGAAGGTGAGACATGATTATGATTCGAAATGGACGGACGAATGGGCCTTGAAGCTGACGAGTGTAGTACATTTACATGTGTCACTTTTACGCCAACGCGCTCAGCGTCTTACTGGGCTCTGCGACTGAGGAGGAAGAAGGAATCCTTCAAGATGAACACGTCGAAGCACTACGGCACCTCCCCTCGTTCCGCCATGAGGTGGAGACGGCGATTGGGCTTACGACCACTGATGGCCTTGAGCATGCACGCCTGCTTTTAGAGGACGACGAGTATCTGCTCACGCAAGTCCAAGCAAGTAATCACCACCGGCAAGGCTGGATGGATAGCCACCTACGCTCGCTCCTCGTTAGGGAAGCTGTGGGGGCCGTACAGCCCCCATTCTCGCGGGCGTATGTTGATTCACTCTCTACACCTTATCCTGAATCTGGAAATGGCAGCTTGACTGAGTGCATCCGGCGTATGGGCTCAGGTTCACTTATCGAAATGTTACACCGGGTTATCTCCGTTTTTAAAGAAGGAGAAACCAGTTTTCATCTCGAGCCTGCGTCGACGGAGGAAGACAAGGCGCTGCTGAGCTTCCTAGAAGAGAGGCTTTCGCGCCTGGAGCAGCTGGAAGCGGATGCAGAGAGCGCAGGAATCACGCTGCACACCAAATACAGCAGCCAGAGCAAGGTGATGCGGACGACGGTGATTGCGCAGCGAGTCCAACTGAGTCGCGACTCGGCAGCTCTCCGCGACGAAGATAAGCAGTTGACGGACATTGTGGACGCAGTGTCGGAACGGCTGACGTTGCATTTCGGGATAAGGCGCCCCGAGAGGGTTCTATTTTCGGAGACGTGGTTGTATGACAGCAGGTCGCCTCTACGGGACATTATGGTTCCACGGCCTCGGATGACATTCAAGCGCAGCTTGGCGCGGCCGTACGACTACCTCTCTTGCAGCTGCTGCAGGAGCAGCGATGCAGAGGGCGGTGTTGTACAGGCAACCCTTCCGGCCACGTCGATCTTATATCACTTGTATCTCGAGGCTGGCAGTCTGATCAATGTGGCCGACATGTGGTCAGCATTTTACGCGCTAGTGCGTGAACAGAAGGAGGAGAAGGAGAATGATGACGATGAAGAGGATAATGAGCAGCAGCGGCAGCAGCAAGGCGAGCGGCGAGCTCTGGTCATGTTCTATCGAGGCCTGGCTGAGTTGAGGGCCATGGGATTTGTCAAGAGCAGCAAGAAGAAGACGGACCACATTGCCAAGGTGAGATGGTTATGAGCTCACAGAAAGAGCTTGGCCTAAAGTCTGGAATGCGAAAGGATTCACCGGCATGATATGGCATGGCATGGTTTATTTAGGAGTGTAAAGGGTTTTCTTTCTTTTCTTTTTTCCCCCCAAGGAGCTACAATGGGATCAGACCATTAACAGTATGAGAAAACAGATGACGGGGCTAGGATCGGAATGACTAATTTGAAGAATAATTACTGACCTTTCCATGAGGTTATGCAAGGCTACAGTAGACCCAGAGGCATAGGTCATCTTGAGTTAAATGAGAAACAAAATATATCTGCACTTCGTATAGGCAGCCGGCTACAGCTGCCTTTCACATGACTCCCAGCTGGCGATCCCAAGCTAGCTCCTATAAAGTAACATGTGTAAAGCCTTCAAGTCTCCCTCTGTTTCTGTATGGATTATCAACCAAAATGATGAAGCAAACTAAACCTAAGACGAAGAGGAAAACCGAATCCAAGGTGATACATGGAGTAATGACCAAGATAATGTTGAAAAACACTCTGGTGGAGCAGTAGCTGCTATAGCCCGCGGTAGCTGTTATATTGCACGTGGTAGCTCGCTGGAAGCAACGATTGCAGAATCGACCACCAACCTGAGAAATTACATAGTAACATCAAATCAAAGAGAATTTTAATTTCTAGCTAGAAGTGTTTTCTATAAGGACGTATTTCTGAGAATAATCTCGTAACTTGGCAACAGCTATTTTAGGTAGCTTTGAAGGGCATGTATTAGATGTAATGCCGCATTGCGGCTATTGTAGACTTAAATCTTGTGTCTGGCTTCTTTCCTACCTAGGTATCCTTTTTTTACGGAAAAATTGGTTAATAAGTTGGCGTTAAAACAACACGCCTCACAATGTTTGCACCTTGAAGTGGTTTCAGGTAATGCAGCTTGGCATTCCTTAGTATCTCTTCGTTGCCTACAAGTGCACAGGCGAGGGGAGCGGGAGACTTGCTCAAGCAAGATATGGAGAGCCTCAGATGACGGGACCAAGATTGGAGTACACAAATGGCGATTGACTAGAATTTTTTTCTTCTTCTTTCTCTTTCTTTCCAAGGAGCCAAAAAATGGAATCAGGCCATCAAAGAGCACAGTAAAACAGGTGACGGCGCCAGGATTGGAATGCAAAGATGACTCGTTGAACAAGAACAGCGCCCTCACTAAATTAATGTTAGATTAAAAACCAACCAGTTTTGGAACATGGTCGGGCAGGCCTATGATTTCATCCTTCGTTCCCAAGACGGGCGCCAATTTTTTTTTTCCCCTCCCCAGAAGAACTAAGAATAGGGAATCGCGCCCTTTAGCCACGTGCGGCTGATGGGCGTTGAAGAGCGGCGACGGGATTGAATGGATCAGCTGAGCGCTTTGCCAAGCAAGACGCCTCTTCATTTCTTCCGTTATTTTGCTAGTGCTACTAGTAGTACTACTTTCGTTTGCTTTCTCTCGCTCGCTCGCTTTCTTGGGGCTGGGGGGCAGAGCAACGGTCTGCCAAGCATTACGGTCTGCCGAATTCAGTCTTGGTGGTTGTGAGTACCGAGCTGCTGCTGCTGCTGCTGCTTGTTTTGAAATCTCCATGCAATACCAGTAGCCGCGAAGCGAAGACAGGTGGAGCGGCAAGGGTATCGGACGTTTCATTGGAGTGTCTGGGTTCGGCATGGTACGGCCTACGAAATATTATAACTGTACTACTGCTACAACCACTACTCCGTACATCCATACAGAACATTTTGCCTTTTGCCCTTGCAACTCGGGGAGCCGAGAAATCTGATTCAGAAAATAAGCCCAATCGAGGGGTAGTAGTAGCAGCAAGTAGTATCAGATTCGTGCTAGATGCAACCAAGGCGTTATAAAAAAAAAGGTGATAGCTGACTTGTCAAGGAAAACAGCTGGCAACGGGGGCCTCTGCAGCGTGTTGCTTGTAGTTGGCACTAATGACTCGCAAAGCAACGAATCTGTTCAGATTTCTGACTGGCATCATCAAAAAGGTTGGAAACTTGAAGAATGCAGGGATTAGAGTTGCATCTGTCTTGTGCCTTGATACCTAAACGCCTCCATCTGCGTAGCGTACCCCAAGCTCGGGTCGTCAGGTATGATACATGAGTACATTGCATTCATTCACCACGGGGGGAAGTGGGAAAGACGGGAACAAAAAGCCAATGCAGATTCTTTCTTTTGGCTTTCTTTGACCCGACAGAGTGGTATGATGGCTGTGCTATCTTTGCTATTTTTTGCTTATGGCTTGAAGTAGTGGTAGCTGAAAAAAGAAGAAGAAGCAAACAAAAAAGAGGCTTGAAAGCTGAAAACCAGCGGCCCTTGAGGGGCGGGATGTAAGGGCGGTCTGGCGGGAAAAGTACATGTACCTCGCAGCCACTCTTGTATCTGGGGCTAAAAAAGAGGTGCCGCTGCTAAATTGGTACACGGCAAACATAAACTTGCAGCGATGGCAATCTGTGATTTGTATTAGTGTTGGTGATGGGGGGGGGGGGATTGGAATTAGATAGACCATAGCACGGTGAACAATACGGAAATAACGGAGTAAATCAAGCAGTACTACGCAAAAAAAGAAGAAGAAAGGAATGTCTCGGAAGAGATGGGATTTTCATGAAAATTGGGGAGGGCTCAACAATGTTTCTAGTTACTATTAGGGGGGACCTTGTTGCCGGGAGCTGAAAGCTAGGAAGTGGAATATTTTTAATTGGAGGGGAAAAGGCGTGAATCATACGAGCATAATGACTGTTTTTGCTCAATAGAACGAAGCAGCAAAGTAGGCGAGGTACCAAAAAATACAGACCGAGCCTGAGCGCCGAGGCAACGCAGAACCCATCGTGGCAGCAGTTGCGCGTTCATCGCTCCCTGTTTTGCAGAGTCGTATCGGGGGACGAAGAAATTAGACAGATTTACCATTTGCACAAGCTGCAAATCAAAGAGGAATACGTGCTAGTTAGTCATTGCTTCGTGCTTGTCTGATGGGTTGGCGGTTCCACCAGGCTGGGGGGTAGGATTTGAGACATGTAAGATGAAAAAAAAAAAAAAAGGTGGCGATGGGTAATTGAGCAACGACGGTAGTGGTGGTGGGCTACGGAGAAATCTCACCTGTGCGGTGCCCTACGTGGACATGCATTATGAGGTGTCAACGGGTTTTGATTAGGCGGAGGAGATGTGATGGAGGGCTGTGATGTGACCATCGGGGCTTTTCTTCGATAATGCCGGGGGTTAATCTCACTGGTGTTGTGTTGTTGCTATGGAGTATTTTAGTACTGCTACTACCATTTCTATTACATGGGTGCCTAGGTACTCCAAGAGCCTTTGGTAGATTTAGTAGTACGTACTATTACCCGTAACAGAACATGGACGACAAATCTGGCGGTAGATGCAACCACAAACGGCATATGCTGGGTGCTACGAATCCAAAAACATGCCTGCAGCTTTGCGACATGTACGGTGTAAGGGCCTTTCCAAGCTCCGAGGCCTGGATCCTGTCGAGGGTTGAGACTGACTCAACTGAACTGCCACAGCGCACACGCCTGTCTTTTCTCTCAGCAAGCCGGACAGCAAAGCCGGTGCGCGTTGCGACTCTATAATCAGCGCGAGCGCCACAATGACTCTGAGCTTTTTCCCTGCAGCTGTTGAACCCGGCAGTCATCTATTTATTGTCTCTGCTAGTGCATGTCTTATTGTGACACACACGCAGCTCTTAGCATGCAAGCGGGCTAAACGGTTATGCCGCGAAGAGCCTGCCTGTGCAACGCGCCAAGCAACTCCAGAGGGCGTTTCCTCGATGTCACAGGCGACCTTTTTTTTTTTTCCAGCAGTGGGCCAGCGGCTTTCTGGAAAAAAGACATTTGAATCCAGTGACCCCATGCAGCTTTCAGTTGAGAAATGGGGGGGTTGGCGGAGCCCGATGGGATTTTGCTGTTGGACAAGGCGTGCCAAGTATGTAGTACATGCGCTGTCGATCATGTTACCCGTATTGAGGCAGGTATTTGCTTTGCGGCCGTGACATGACCTGTTGGCCCCAATAGTAGCACTCAATAAAAGCAGAGTCACAGTAGTGCCGGAGCGTTCAAACAACGGATTGGATGCCAGTGACAGCGAGTGCTTATAACTATCAGACACCGTCCGCAGGGAGACTGGAATAGTCGTATGCAGGCCCGACTTATATGCAAGTATTCGGGTCATGAGTGGCGAGAAGCTGTGTCTGGAGGCCACATGGCCGGACGGCCCAGACGCCCATGTGCCAGCGATCCTTGGACGTGATGGACGATGCGCAGATCGCGCGTGCGCAAGGGCACCAACCGCATGCGAACGTATGTCTATGTGCCGTTATTCGGGCATTGCTCCGTCAAGGAGGCGAGCTTTGCCGGAAAGGAAAAGAAGGGGAAGAAAGAAGGGAACTCGACGAAAAAGCAAAGAGCGCCGAAAATAGCACACGTAACTCGGTACCGGCCCTGCATTCCAATCCAAACCACCGGCACGCCGTGGGCCTGGCGCTGTCTCGCCTAGTCCCTGGCCACCGCTGCCGGACTCAGCCCGGGTTTCTTAATTCTTGCTCCTTCGGCGTACTTTGGACGTGGGGCGGTGGTTTGGCTGGGAGGAGAAGCTTGGGCGGAACCGGTCTTGGATGGATCAAGCAGCGCCCGGAACCAGCGTCGCCGGCTCTGCTGTGTGATCCAAGCCTCTGTCTCTCTCTTTGCGAGTAACGTGCGGATCCGGGGGCCGAACGAAGACTTGCTGGCAGCCCAACGTTGACGGAGACATTTTTCTGGTCGCGGCAGCCTGTTGGGTTGGCCGAGCGCTGGTGAGGATTGAATGGCCATTCGCCGGCGGGACAATGCGACTGCGTACGGAGTCATCAAGCCGGCGGCCAATCGAGCCTCAAGCACCGTAGCATTCATCGTCACACTCTGCTTGCTCTTTGGGGCTTGCGCCTGGGGGGGCCCTCACTTGGGAGGGTCAGCTCTGTTAGCAATGTCTCACTCTAGGCGTCCTCATGGCTGCGTCCGTCGCAAAGCTCTCCCCCCATGGTGAGGCCCCCCCAGGCGACGTAGCGTTCGACCGTTACTGTGGTAAGGGCCGCCAGACTTGTCCACTCTCATCTTTTGCGTGCTTGCTTGCTTGATGATTGCATTGCCGCCGCATACGTAGGAGGAATCGAGCGATGAAGAGCAGAGGGCTGATCTGGAGAGAGAGCGAGAGAGTAAGGAATGCTGGAGAAGGCGGGACGAAAGACGCGGGACATGGTCTCTAGGCCCTGCATGCATAGTGTGCTAGGTACCTAGTAGTTAAGAGGTACATCAGCATGTCCCCTACAGGCAGAGAGAGAGAGCTGCTTTAGCGGTTAGTGCCACTGAGCGCCAGCGCTGCTACGCTGCACCACCCACCTGTAACTCTGCAGCCCCCCCCCCCTACCAGAACGGCGGGCGGGGCCCCAGAGAAGCAGCGCACGCGAGCGGCTGCTCCGTCTGCTACAGGTCCAGGTACCGGTACCAGTTGCGACGATATAGCAGCGTCGGCGCCTTGCCCAGAGCAGTAGCCAACTGCGTGGTTGGTGGGGACTGGAGCGCCGTCTACAATAGTAGCAAAAAAGAGGCGCTTCTCATGGCATGGCGTGGCTTGTCAGAGGCAGAGACAGATGCGATGGGGGCGGCGGCTGAGGGTCCCAGGCCAAGGGCTCGCTCCCAGATCCCGGCTCCAGCTCCAGCTCCTGGCTCCAGACTCCTGGCTCTGCGCTCTCGCAGCTACCGGCACCCCATGGAGGTGATGACGATGCAGTAGTAAGTACAAGTTAGTGCTAGTGGTACCATGCAGCAGGAACCTGGTAGGCAGTAGACAGATGCAAGTCGATTGCGTGCATATTAATATAACAATTTGCCTGGCGTGCCCCGTACAGAAAGAGCTGGGGTGAGCCGATGACCGACTTGGCCGTCCCATCTATAAAAGCTCTTTTGCCCAGCGTGGATGAAGCTGTATTGTTTCGTTTACCGCCAGTATAACCTACCTTATCTTCGCCTTACTATAGTACTACTGGTCCTCCGTAGGCAGTATTTACCGTCATTATAACGAGGTACCCAACCTGAGAGCATCAGAGTTGGCGCATGACCACCGCGGAATCTCAGCTCAGCAGCCCTTCTCACTTGTTGCCAAGAAAGGAAACAAAAAACTTCGCCGCCGGAAGGATCCAGCCAACTGCTCAGCTCAATCATTTAAAAGGGAAGCTAGGGCCTGCTTATAGAGCCTGCAACTGCTATTGATTGCCTCGCATCCGGTGCACGGCGACGATAGGGAAAGAACCAACAACGAAGTAGGTGGCGCTATTTCCATCTACAAGCAGCTAAGGGGGAAAAGGGCTTTTTCTTCTTCTTGCATTCGGGAGAGCCATTTTCTTTGCTTCTTTCTTTTCGTTTTCATACAAAGGAGCAGAATCCGAGCTGAACAAGCCTCCTTGTTCGCCTTGGTATTTGGAGCTTGTTTAGCCTTTGAACGGACTCGTACTTTGTGCACGCAAAACAACGTTCCCCGTTGACGGCCACTCCGCATTCACACAGGCGCTTTTACTTGGCCGACCCTTTTTAAGCTTTCCCTTCCGAGAACGGTCGACTTTGCAGCAAAAAAGCAAAGACACAAAAAGCAACCGATCTCAGATCTAACTAGACATTCAATTAGTGGCTGAAAGGCTCAGCCTGTATTTAAGAGTGCCTGGATTTCCTCTTGAAGCCGCAAGTACAGGAACTCGTAAACGTCTATTGCGTCTTGAACTGTCGAGTCGGGCGCGCAAGCCTCACCACCACCAACAGTCTCACTTACCCACCAAGGCATCGGCACCAAGGAGGGCAAAAGGAGAGGGAAAGGAAAAGGAAAAAGGAAAAACAAAAAAAAAAAAAACATATATTCCAAGAGCAAATACCGATTGAGATTCTCCCTTCTTGCATATTCACCACAGACACCATGATGCATCACCGTCGCCTGCCTTCTCACCACCGCAGCCATCAAAGCTCCCTCCGCCGCCGTCTCGCCAAAAACCCCGAGCTCGCTCACAAATTACACCAAATGGCTCTGCCATTATCTCCTCTTGTCCAGCTCACCACCGGCGCTGTTCATCCAGATTTCCCGCGCACGGTGCTGCAATTCTGGCTCCTCACTGACACTCAACTCGAGTCCCTTGCTCAATTCTACCACCAACGCACTCCATCCCCTTGGTCTCGACAGTACCCCTGCCCAGTCCACTGGCGCTCCGACGCACCACTTGAAGAAAAGCGCCGCAAAATGGGCCGGTTTATTGGTCTTAGGGGCTGTGAGAGCCCAACAGTCGTCCTCAAGACTGAAGAGCAAATCGCGAGAGACGCAAGACTTGCCAGTAGGAGCGCGGCTGATGAGGACGTCTTGAGACGGAAGATGAACCCTTTTTCTCAGCCGTGATGAAGGGTGGCAGCTGCTTTTCTCTCTCTTCTTTTTCTGGTTAAAACATTTTTCATCATTATCCATCATCATTATCATCATCGGTCTAGAATCGGCATCTTCAGAGAAAGGTGGCCTTTGGTTCTGGAGTTTTGAAAGGTTCTCTGGCGCTTGTTTTGCTTTTTTGGGGGGTGGTCTTACTTGGGTTGTGTATTTCTCTTGGGGCGGCTACTACTTGCATCTTAGACTGGCGACTTGAGACCGTCACCGGCCATCTCCATATGGAATATTCGTACATACCATGTATATATTACTGGTGTTGGGTTACAGGTTGCGTGGGCTGAGGGGCTACAATAACATCATACACGGAGCATCGGAGGGAGAGGTGGACTCAGGGTGGGCTTGCGTAGAAGATTCACAGCAATGACTTGATATGACATAACCGTTGATATTAAATAAAATACAAGACAAATCCATTCATTCTTCCATCTTCTCATCTGTGATACCCATTCAAACGCCTTGTTTTTCTACCGGCCATGAGATCGCTGCACTTGTCAGTGCGAGATGCAAAATTGCGTTGTGGTGCGCACACAACGCCAATTGATCATCCTGCCCTTTCCCTGCTCTCCCTGGAATATCTATATATACACTGGCACCATCTTTGCGCCGCGGCCGTCCTCTGTGTCTCCGTTCGTCCCCTTGCTCTCATTTCTTGCTGCTCTTCTTTGAAGGAGAATCAACCACCACGGCATCGTCCTCATTGCCATCTTTTGTTGAGCCCTTTTCGGACTCCTCGAGTTCCTTCATGAACTCTGCCTGGATCTGACCCCTCTTCTTCTCCCACCAAGCTTTCTCGGCATCAGTTTGTGCTTGAATCTCCTCCAGGCGCTGACGGAGCTTTGTGTTGGCGGCGATTTCGTGGGCTGACTGGAAGATGATGGGACCCCAGTTTGGCGCCAGGGCGTTGGCCTGTGATATCTTTGTCAGCAGTTGTTCTTTTGGACTCGACTCCCAAAGGTAGAGTGGGTGATAGTATGATGGAGTAAAGTAATGACGTACCTCAGTAACAACGTCTCTCAGCTCTTCCTCCATCTCCTTCTCGGCGCGCAGGAATCGCTGCCACAGATCATCACCTACGCTGCCCCTCTGGAGTAGCGCTCCGCATGCCTGCTTGGCAGTCTTGATGTGGATCAGGCGCTCGATATCCTCAACTGCGCGCCGGAGAAGGGCCGCTCGCACAACGCCGTCAGGGACCCTGGGGGACTTCTCGGCGCCTTCTTCGGGGTCGAGGTGCAGGAGGGAGAGGTAGATGTCTCGTTGGAGGTGAGGGCCGAACCAGGGCGCGAGGTTTGCGCTCTCAGCTGCGATGATTGATATGTCAGCGATTTCGGCGCAGCAAACTCTGAATGTGGACGAGGGATGAACGAGGAAGAGGAATAAGAAAGAGCAGCGTCATACCAGCCTTCCGCCTCCTATAGATTGTGGAAAAGGTCATGAGAGCGCCGCCGAGGACGATGAGGTAGGCGAATGGAAGGGCGAGGCCCTTCCAGTCAATGTCCAACATTTTCTGTGTGCGATTGATGATAATCGAACTGTAGTTAACTCGAAGAAGAAGAAAGAGGCTGTGATTTCTTTCAAAGCGCTGTATACGGCTAGAAATTCTAGGCAGAGAATACAAATGAGCGGACGGAGAAGTGCGGAATGATGCTACGCTGTTTTTTTGTTGTTTTTTCGAGGGTTGGTTGCCTTTTCCCTGCCTTTATTATAAAGAACAGAGTGCACTGGCCCTTGGCCATGGCGCTGCTTATCGACACGTCGCACACATGCCACCTTTCTGGCCAGATTGGCGGCAGCAAGGCTGTCGCGGGGTACGTACCGCGCAACTGCCGCTTCCAGCCAGGTACCTGCTGCACCGTAGCAAGTGACAGTTACGGCAGGTACTAAGCCCAAAGTGCCTGTATTCCGCAAGGTACTAGGTCTCTCTGTGGCACAAGCCGCAGCGGCGGGCCGATGATTCTTCCATGGAGAGCTGCTTACTTCATCCAGCTGTGTGGCGCCTGCTGCTTCAGGCACACTGTGAATGACGCCTGTTACTGAGCTGGAGCTCTCATGATTCAATCGCCTTCAACCGCCTCCGTTCCTTTTTCTTCTCCCCCCTTCGCTGCGCAGCTTGACATGCTGCAGCGTTGCATATCTGCCGGCTTGTAACCCTTGACTTCGGCTTTTATTCTTCGTTCTTTTCCCCCCCACTTTCGTCTTCATTAACATCACGATTCAGAGCTCTACTTACATCGAACCCACCTACATAAAGTTGACGCAACCCGGAATCTCCCCCACCAACGCACCACGCTCGATACTTGCAAGATCTTGCAGCCATTATTCATCCGCCATGTTAATCAGACTGCGCGGGCCGGATGGCATGATTCGCCTGACGGTAGAGCCGACGACTACATTTGGCGATTTGGGACAGCAGGTGAGCTTTGGAGAGGGGTCATCGATATATGCTTTGTAGATGGGAACAAGGTTTGCTAACGGAAATCGTGCTTTAGCTACTTACGCACCTTCCTTCGACTGTCGATCCGAAGACAATCGTATTGTCAAACTCGCCAACAGGTCGTGACGCCAAGAGACTAGGTGATATTGTTCAGTTTCAGCTTGGGCAGATCGGCTTAAAGTATGCATGCTTGACATGTCGTCCTCGCACAGGACAAAGGGCTTGGGACGCGCTGCTAACAAATGGATGCACAGGCATGGCGATTTAATATTCCTCAGCTATGAGCATGAGGCTTCGGGCGGGAATACCAACGGTGAAGTCCCTGCGCCCGTGACAGCTGCCAGACTAAATGGCAAACCCGTACTGCCCACAGAGGACTTCCCCATCGACCCCAAACCTGAGAGGATCTCGAGGCCATGGGAAACCGTGAAGCAGTCAGCAGTAGACGATCGGCTAGATAAGCTGGATGGCAAGATTCCACGGGGACGCGATAGGATGTGCCGACACGGGCCCAAGGGCATGTGTGATTACTGCCAGCCTGTGGACCCCTTCGACCCAGGTTATCTGGCGGACAAGGGAATCAAATACCCTTCTTTCCACTCCCATCTACGCAAGATAAACGCCGCGACCAATAAGCCGGAGTCTGGAACTTCGTACATACCTCCCCTTGTCGAGCCGTATTTTCGAGTCAAGCGAGATTGTCCATCCGGCCATCCGTCTTGGCCAGAGGGCATCTGCACAAAGTGCCAGCCGAGCGCCATCACTCTCAACCCCCAGACGTTTCGAATGGTGGATCATGTCGAGTTTTCCAGTCCTTCCATCATTGATGGCTTCATTGACGCCTGGAGGAAGACTGGTTCACAGCGTTTAGGTTACCTCTATGGACGGTACACCGAGTACACCGAAGTCCCACTGGGAGTCAAGGCCGTCGTGGAGGCCATCTATGAACCACCGCAGGTCGATGAAATCGACGGCATCAGCATGAATGCATGGCAAAATCAAAAAGAGGTTGACCATATCGCGAAGCTCTGTGGGTTGGAGCCTGTCGGTGTAATCTGGACAGACTTGCTCGACTCAGGGCGCGGTGATGGATCCGTTGTTTGCAAGCGCCATGTCGAATCATATTTCCTGTCGTCTCTCGAGATATGCTTTTCATGCAGATTGCAGGCACAGTACCCTAAGCCTTCAAAGTGGAGTGATTCTGGCCAGTTTGGCTCCAACTTTGTTACATGTGTTATTACGGGCGATGAAGATGGAAATATCGCCATCTCATCATACCAAATGTCCAACGACGCCGTCGAGATGGTGCGCGCCGATATTGTTGAACCATCGGCAGACCCCAACTCCATGCTTGTCCGCGAAGAAGAGGACGATGATGGCTCAGTCAGTCGGACGAGGTATATTCCCGAAGTTTTTTATAGCAAGGTGAACGAGTACGGTGCCAAAGTGCAGCAGAACGCAAAGCCCGCGTTTCCCGTCGAATATCTCTTTGTGACTCTAACACACGGCTTTCCTGACGAGCCTAAGCCCACTTTCACGCAGACAGGCTTTCCCATCGAGAATCGCGAATATATTGGCGAAAGTCAAGAGCATTCTACTCTGGCACGAGCACTCAACCTGCGTCCTGGCCAAAAAGCCAGTGAAAACGGCCAAGAAGTCTCAAACTTCCACATCCTTTGTTTCATCCACCAAATCGGGGCTCTTTCAAAGGTTCGCTCTCCAGCTTTTCCCTCTTGGCAATTTAGCAAAGTCCCCTTCAAATAAGGCAATGGCTAACCACAATTCTTTTGTGTCTTTTATAGGATGAGGAAGCCCTTCTATGTCGCGTTGCAACTCAACATGACCTCGCCGACTCGTTCCAGCTCCGCTCTACAGGAGGCTGGCAGACACTACAAGTCATCCTGAACTCGACTGGTGAGCGAATCCCCAAGCGTCTAAGAGAGTACGATGGAGCTCCGCCAGCGACCTCATCATCTGTCTCGTCGTCTTCATTGTCTTCGTCATCTTCTTTTCATCCCAAGGCCCCTTCTGTTGTTGGTGAGCCGGGTGAGCCACTTGCTAAACGGTTTGCTGCCTTCAGGCTGAACGAACGTCGTGCCGCAACCCCGAGCAATACTACGCCACCACCACCGCCGCCGCCTTGAAATTTCACTATGGGTTTAAAAGAGCGTATTCAAGAATGCCGTTGTTATTGTTGCTATCGTCGTCGTCGTCGTTGTCATAATCGCCGTCGTCGATTTTTAGCAGGGAATACTAGCAAAGGGGGGGGTTTAAGGGGCAAGATTTATACCGCTATCGTACCGCGGTAGTGGAGTGGATTTTAGAAAAGAATCCAAAATTTTCAAATACTGAACTAGAAACGTTTATTAATGGCATCGGATGGCGGCAAACATTGCTTAGGGACAAAGCGCGGGCACATAGACAGGGACAAAATAAAGCTAATACATATTTCGGATGACAAGTAAATGGACCCTTACAGTCCAATACGAGAACAAATCCAGCGTTTTCACATAGAAAGTGGCACATGAAGACTGATACGCATCTCGGATGTTACTGATATGAAATGTAGCTGGTTGGCATTGCAAACACGCGGAGATGAACATGGTCATCCCTATCATCTTCTCGGCTAACGAAATACAGATACAAAATGAAATATAACATAGAAAATCCCTAACCCTTCAAGTACTATTCCTTTCATTTCTTTAACTCAATGATTTGATGGCCTTGTTTCACTTTGTCATGTAAGCCGTTGCGTCCATCCCTTCCACAACATTCTACGCGGCTGCTCCAGCACGGATCGTGGATCTGAATCGCGCGGCGAGGGAGCGTCTAACGTTTGACCTGGGAGAGCCATCCTTTTCAGAATCGCTGGGGTCGAAAACAAAAGAGGTCCTGTTGCTTGGGGCCGAGGTGGAGAATCCCAGGGCAGATAGGCCCAAGCCTAGACCAAGAGACCCGGTGCCGGAACCCGTGCCGGAGCTGGGTGAGCCGGAGGCGGAAGTGCCCAAGGTGAGAGACCCGGAACCTGTGCCGGGATTTGTGCCGGAGCCGGAGCCGGAGCCGGTAGAGCCGGAGGTTAATCCACTGAGAGGTGATCCCAAGTTGGATGTGGCTGATCCGAGGCCGGGCACGGCTGATCCTGCCGACTCCAGAGCAGAAATGGCTGATCCCAAACCAGACGTAGTCGAGTTCAATAGGTTTGAGGCAGCAGATCCCAACCCAGAGATGGCTGCTCCCAGACCAGAGGTAGCTGGCCCTAAACCAGCAGCGGACCCCAAGCCAGGGACGGCAGATCCTACACCTGAGATGGCTGATGGTAACCCAGCAGTAACTGATCCCAGCCCAGGGATGATTGATCCTAGCCCAGAAGCAGTATTCCCCAAGTCAGAGGCGGCCGAGCCAAGGCCAGTAGCTGCTGATCCCAGACCAGAAGCCGCCGTTCCTAGACCAGAAGCCGCTGCCCCCAAATTAGAGGCTGCTGAGCCCAAGTTAGCTCCTAGGTCAGAGGCTGCTGACTCTAGACCGGAAATAACTGATCCTATAGCTGGGGCGGCTGAACCCAACCCAGATCCTAAGCCAGATCCTAAGCCAGATCCCAACCCAGATCCTAAGCCGGATCCTAAGCCAGCATCCAACCCAGCAGTCAAAGCAGGTACTAGGCCAGGTAGTGCTGATACAAGAGCTGAGGCAGCGGATGCCGGATCAGATCCCAAGAGGGACCCTAAGCCGGATGTTAAACCATCGAGGGTTGGGTCCAAGCCAGAGGTGGCCGATCCCAGCCCAGGAATGGCTGATCCTAATCCAGAGAGTGCTTGTCCTAGCCCTGAGGTAGCAGATCCCAGAGCAGATGAAAGATCTCCAGCGGTATTACCGCCAGGAAGTCCGCCGAGAGAGCCCGTCAAGCCATTGGTGAGAGATCCAAGAGTGCTAGTCAGATTGGTAAGGGGGTCCAGGGCTCCTGTCAGATTGAGGTTGGGGACGCCAGAAAGAAGTCCCCCTGTAAGTCCGCCGAGCCCTCCGGTGAGGTTGTTAGCCAGACCCGTCAAGTTGCCTGCGCCAAGTCCGTTTCCAAGCCCGAGGGAGCCAAGAGTGGAATTGATGAGGTTTGGATCGAGGCCGCCCGGGACACCACCCAGGCCTCCGAGTCCTCCCAATCCTCCGAGTCCTCCCAATCCTCCGAGCCCTCCCAGGCCACTCCCAAGGCCTCCAAGTCCCCCTAGGCCAAGGAGGCTCAAGATGAATCTGAGAAGATTAAGGGCGCCACCGGTAAGACCACCGAGCAGACCACCAAGACCTCCTAGACCACTGAGACCGCCTAGACCACCAAGACCGCCTAGACCACCGAGATTGCCAAGGCCACCGAGTGTTCTATTCAATCCACCGAGACCGCCGGTCAATCCATTAAGAGTTCCGTTCAGTCCGCCAAGAGCTCCATTCAAGCCGCCGAGACCTCCAGGCACACCGCCAGAGGGGTTGATTCCGCCATTGCTTCCACCAGTAAGACCTCCAAGGGTCGAGTTCAAGCCAGGGAAAGTTCCATTCAGGAGAGGCAAGTTAAGCCCACCAGGGAGAAGAATGTTTCCAGCAGGAGCACTGCCATTCAAACCACCAAGTGCACCTGGGATGCCAGAGATACCGTTTCCAATGTTGCTGAGATTCAATAGAAGCTGTAGGAGACGGGCGAGAGCCACAGGGTCAAGATTATGAGAAGCAGCGAACTGTCTAACGACTTGCGTGACAGTGTCGCGGCTAGTAGCATTCCTGACGAAATCAAGCAACTGCTTAAGCTCTGCATTGGTTACGCTTGCAGCAGGGTTGGCTCCACCTTGGACTCCCCCAGTCAGTCCTCCAAGAGTTGTGTTCAAATTGTTTAGAGTTCCATTCAACACGCCGGGTAAACGGAGTCCACTGCCAAGGCCACCTCTGCCAATCAAACTGTTAAGAGCGTTCGAAAGGCCTCCAAGCAGACCTCCAGAACCTGAGATTAAATTGCCCAGGCCGGGATCAATGCTAGCAAAAGACAAAATATTCTTCAGAGAATTGAAGAGTAAACTCGGGTCAAGGCCATGCGTAGCAGCGTAATGGGCAATGTCATCTGTAGCCTTCTGCGAATTGCCATTGGCATTTTTGATTATATTAGTCAAATCATTGATCGTTGCATCGCCAAGTCCTCCGATCAAGTTCCTAAAAATTCCATTCAAAGCTCCAGGAATCCCATTCAGGTTAAGTCCATTAAGAACACTCCCAAGGCCACTGTTGCCGGTCAAACCGCCGAGCGTATTTGTAAGTCCACTCGTTGCGCCGGTACCGACCGCAGGGATAGAAATGTTTCTTGCCGGACCACCAGACACGGCACCAGTAAGACCGGCGAGAGCGTTAGCAAGGTTACCCAAGATACCACTCAGGTCAAGACCAGCCCTTCTACCAGCTCCAGCTAGGCCCTGAAGAATCGAGCCGAGGTTGATGCCATTCTGGCCGCTGAGTCCAAGGCCTTTGAGGAGGTCGTTTGCTGAGATGTTTCCATTTGGATCAGCTCCAAGGCTCTTGAGGAGGCTGCTGCCAGCGCTGCTGTTAAGTCCAAGGCCTTGAAGGAGGCCATTCAGGTTGATAATTCCTTTACCACCTGTTCCTCCTCCAATGTTATTAATGATGCCACTCAAATCTGCACCTCCATTGGGACCCTTGACACCAAGATTCTTTAGGAGAGTACTCAAAGGAATGATTCCGTTGGAGTCGGCACCAAGATCCTTAAAGATACTACTAAGATCCGTAATAGCAACCCCGAGTCTCCTAAGAAAGATGTTCAAGTTGACGTTGCCATTGTTGTCGATTCCGAGGGCATTCAGAATTTTGCCCAAGTCAAGGCCTGCGCCATTGCTTGCGCCGCTTGGAGTTCCCACGGTGCCATTCAGAGCAACGCCGACTGTGGCATTGCCTTTTGGTCCGCCACCAAGCAAACCACCTAAAAGGCCGTCGAGGACACCGACTACTGTATCGACAACACCACCAACACCAGTACCTAAACCGCCCCCGATGCTGCCACCTAAATCACTGAACGTGCCTGCTTCTTCATCTGCCCCTCGTTTCACCAGGGGCGCCGTCGTTAGGAGCTCGCTGAGAAGTACACGATCTGACTGGGTGAGTTGGCCGGTCGACATATGAGAAGCTAATACTTTCAAAGCTGCCGAATCTGGTTGTCGAGCCTGTGTTGCAGGGCCTCCAGCAGGCGCCGCAGCTGAATGTCCTGCCAGAGCGGCGAGAAGGACAATAGCTGTGCTTGACTTCATTCTTAATCTGATGATGATCTAGACAGCTATGAGAAGATCAAAGAGTGACGGGGAGGAAATGGCCGCGCGTGCTGCCGTTCCGGAGCAGGAGCAGAGGGTCGATTCCGTTGACATTTGACCATAGATCGAGGGTACCATACTTATATTGCCCAACTATGCCACATAATAGACACCAATCCTCTGTCTCGGGCCAATAGTTCCGCCAATATGGACACCCATGCCTGTGGCGCAAATCGAGAGGGAAGTTGCTCTCAGCGATCCGTAAATGAGTCTCTTAATGGAACGTAGGCTGGATGGAGACAAATCAGGGACCAATCATTAATGGCTGGATGTGACTGATAGCCACCGGACGGGAAGTCCAAGATCCTGGCGCCGGGAATTCTGGATGATCCAGACGCGAGAAAGGATCCATTGCTTTTGCGCGAGATTGGCAGTACAAACGCCATGAATGAATGTGTTGCTTGTTAGCAACATGCACACGGGAAGCCAAAACATGATGTCTGAGTTTGAGGTTAGATGAACCGCATTCCGCAATCTTTGACTAAATCGTTTCAAAATATTCGCCTTCCGAGAAAAGGGGTCGGGGTGATCATCCGACACGCTGGAAACCGTAGCACGTTCTCGCCCTTGAGTTCCGGAGCGGGTAGGGATTCATGGCTTGCTGGGTAGCCATTGTATGAGCTATTTAGCCGTGTTAGCAATGAGACGTGACAAGAATGCCGAAGCTTCACACAACAATAGTCCCTCAGGTATATTTAAGAAGTTCAGGCGAATTAATTGTCCGCTAGGGCGATCGATCACGTTCAAGACCAAGAAGCAATATTGGCATCAAATAATGTAGCATGTCGCTAGACAGCAATCAAAGTGTCCAAGCGCATGTTTCTTTCGTATTGATCGTAAAGAAATGGTTGGTATCAAAGAAAGTGCGCGTCTCTGCTGTTTGTTTCCTGTTACATTCCTATCAAGAGCTGTTGGATCTGTGGTCTTAGATTTTAAGATGAGAACTCGAAATAAGGCCTAGAACGGCAATGGCACGTGCGATCACATTCCTACTTACGAGAGGTAGTTAGTCATCACATGTTTACCTTTTTCATTGTGTTATTTACTTGGCATTCGGCGATTTTATTTACTCAAAATAACGGGGGCGAGCACAAACTTGTATAAGCTCGATGGCAAACGCTACCAAGCTGTGTTCATTGGGTCCGGTTTGTTTCATTTGTATATTGTATTATACAATGCATAATCGGTATTATCGCTAACCGAATCAATTCTCATGGCGGGTTGGTTTCATGTTTTTGGTTGAGCATTTCCTTAGTTCTACGAGATCCTATAGCAAATGCTCCCCCTCAATTACACCACAAATAACAGGGATAGATATATAATAGTATGTCTACTTTTTATTACTGGAAGAAAATGGCGTGAGATATTAGGAACTAGAAGAGTGTAGTAGATGGCAGCAAGTGTAACAGACGGTAGTAGATGGTATCAGACAGTAGTAGATGGTATCAGACAGTAGTAGATGGTAGCAGATGGTAGCAGATGGTAGTAAATAGTAGCAAATAGTAGCAGACAGTAGTGGATAGTAGTAAATAGTAGCAAATAGTAGTAGATGGTAGTAGATGGTAGTAAAGTAGTAAAACATACTACTAGGAAAGTTTGTAACTGTTAGAAACATCAAGAGGGCCACTTAAGTGATGGATTTGGCTCCCTAAAAGAAGGGTTATGCCATAGAGGAGAGAACAGAGTTTTTTACCATGAACTATTTTCTTTTTTCAGAAAGATTTTTTTAACAAGAAAAACGCCTAGTCACCCTTTTTTTCTCTTCCCACTCCATCCTCCCATCCGTCCATCCATCCATTTTCCAACCACCTTTGACCCTCCTCTCCGCCATGCCTACCATATCCATAGGTGGCAACACATTTTAACCTAAAGGCTCATTATAGGCCATTACATAAAAAAAAATAGGACACAAGTGTACAAAATAAATAATAAACGCCAGCTCACTTCTCCGCTCCTATGTAGAAACGCCGAGAGTGCAGAGGGGTATATGATTTACAGGGGCTTGCCGCCGATGAAGTCAGACCAAGGGCGGACCTCTGAGGGGATACCCTCGGAGCGAGGAAGCTTCTCGCTCATGCATTGAGCAAAGAGGATAGCGGTCTATTTGTAAAGTTAGCAACGGATACCGCCCAGTTGTTTGCCTAGATATTGTAGTACTTACCTGGGGCTCCATGAATAGAGGCACGCCAAAGTCGACGGCATTTCGGCGCATGACATAGTCGACATCTGAGGTGGTCTTGCCTCGGGCAAGAGCCAAGTTGAAGACACCGCGGATGTCATACTTCTTGAAGACCTCTCGGAGGGCACGCTTGTCCTCCGTGGGGAACTCGATCACCTCGACCTCGACCTTGTGTTTTGAGCTGCTCTCAATGAAGTCCTTGACGTCGTTGCCAGCGGCATAGAGCTTGTAGCCGAGAGGGGCAAGATAGTCGACGACCTGAGTCAACCAGGACTTGTTAATCTCACCACCGAACAGCAGACCCTCACCAGGCTCGGGCATGCGGAAGTTCATGGTAGATTGAAGAGAAGTCCAGTAGGCCTCGACGAGATCCTTTCCGAAGCAAGCCATCTCACCAGTAGAAGCCATCTCAACACCCAAGAAGGGATCCGCACCAGCAAGACGAGTCCATGAGAACTGGGGCACCTTGGTAGCAAGGTAATCACGCTTAACGGCCATGAGGTCGGTGGCTTCAGGGACGTTCTTGCCAACAAGAGCCTTGGTGGCGACATCAATGAAGTTGGTTCCGAGGACCTTGCTGACGAAGGGGAACGATCGAGAAGCACGGAGATTGCACTCAATAACCTTGAGCAGAGGCTCACCACCGTCGGGGTTATCAGCCTTGATGATCTGCATGTTGAAGGGACCAGTGATCTTCCATGCCTTGGCAACCTTCTGGGCAATCTCCTTGAGGCGCTCCATGATGCTGGCATCGAGGTTGACAGGGGGGAGAACAAGGGTGGCGTCACCGGAGTGAACACCAGCCTGCTCAACGTGCTCACTGATGGCGTGGACAATCAGGTTACCCTGAGAGGCGACACCATCAACGTCAATCTCCTGGGCGCCCTCGATGAATTTGGTGATAACAACGGGGTGGTCAGGAGAGACATTGGCTGCGGCCTCAAGCTTATCCTTGAGATCCTCTTGGCTGCGGATGACAGTCATAGCAGCTCCAGAGAGAACGTAGCTGGGACGAACCAGAACGGGGTAGCCCACCTGGTCAGCGAATTCCTCAGCTTCCTTGACAGAGGTAAGCTCCTTCCAGGCAGGCTGATCAACGCCAATGCTGTCAAGGATCTCGGAGAACTTTTGACGGTCCTCAGCCTTGTCAATGTCCTTAGGATCAGTTCCCAGAACCTTGGCGCCGCCGGTTTCTTGCAAGCGAAGAGCGATGTTCTGCGGCAGCTGACCGCCAACGGACACAACGACACCGGATGCGTTCTCCAACTCGTAAATATCCATGACACGCTCGTAGCTCAGTTCTTCAAAGTAGAGCTTGTCCGCCGTGTCGAAATCGGTGCTATACGTCTCGGGATTGTACTGGAAGGATTTTAGTAATGGCTCAGTGATTAAAGAGGTTAAGGGGACTCAGCTTACATTGATCATCACTGTTTTCTCACCCATCTCCCTCAGAGCCTGGGTAGCACTGACAGCACACCAATCGAACTCGACTGAGCTACCAATACGGTAGACTCCGCTGCCAAGGATAACAGTTCCCTTATCCTCAAAGGTTACGTCGTGAGAAGAACCGTTGTAAGTAGTGTACAGGTAGTTAGTATCAGCAGGGAACTCAGCAGCCAATGTATCAATCTTCTTGACCCAGGGGCGAATGTTGAAGCTCAGACGGCGAGCTCGGACCTCGTCTTCGGTGCTGTTGACAGCATTTGCGATCTGTCGGTCAGAGAAACCCATCTTCTTTGCCTTCGAGATCTGATCCTTCTGTAGGGCCTCGAGGCTGCCTGAAGCTTGGAGCTCACGGGTGCAGTCAACAATGTTCTGAAGCTTGTACAGGAACCACTTGTCAATCTTGGTCAAGTCGTGAACCTTCTCAACAGAGTAGTTTTCGTGGAGCATTGCCTGTCCGACGGCGAGCCATCGGCGGTCGGTGGGGTTTTGAAGCTCAAAGTCTAGATCCTCAAACTTGTCACCTTGGAAACCAACAAACTTAGGGTCAACCTGGCGGATAGCCTTCTGGAAAGATTCCTCAAAGGTTCGGCCGATGGCCATGACTTCGCCGACCGACTTCATGGCACTTCCAATGTCGCGCTTGACATGCTGGAACTTGGACAGATCCCACCGGGGGATTTTGGTGACAATATAATCCAACGAGGGCTCAAAGTTGGCGGTAGTGGTTTTTGTGACAGCATTAGGAAGCTCAGGAAGGCTGTGTCCCAAACCAATCTTGGCAGCAGTGTACGCAAGGGGATATCCAGTAGCCTTGGAAGCCAGAGCAGAAGATCGCGAAAGACGAGCGTTGACTTCAATGACACGGTAGTCGAGGCCATCAGGCTGCAGAGCATACTGAACGTTACACTCTCCCACAACGCCCAAGTGGCGGACAATCTTAATGGCAGCGGTACGGAGCATGTGGTACTCCTCATCGCTTAGAGTTTGGCTAGGCGCCACGACGATAGAGTCACCAGTGTGAATGCCCAGGGGGTCGAAGTTCTCCATGTTGCAGACAGTGATACAGTTGTTGTTGGCATCTCGAACGACCTCATACTCGACTTCCTTCCAGCCCTTGAGTGACTTCTCAACCAAGATCTGAGGAGAAAGAGTGAGAGATCGAGCAGCCATGTTGCGGAGCTCCTCCTCATTGTTGGCAAAGCCTGAACCCAGACCACCGAGAGCATAAGCAGCACGGACAATGATGGGGTATCCGATCTTGTCAGCAGCGCTCAGAGCCTCGTCCACGGTACCGACCGCAATTGACTTGGCAATAGGGATGTTGATCTCCTCGAGTGCCTTTGCGAAGAGGTCTCGGTCCTCACTCAGCTCCAGCGTCCTCACACTGGTACCAAGGACCTTGACGCCGTACTTCTCGAACAGGCCCAATCGCTGCATCTGCACACCCAGATTGAGGGCAGTCTGGCCACCAAAAGACAGGAAAATGCCATCGGGCTTCTCCTTCTCGATAACATAGCTGACATATTCGGGGGTGACAGGTAAGTAGTAGACCTCATCGGCAAGCGTGTGGTTGGTCTGGATTGTGGCAATGTTGGGGTTGATGAGGACAGAGGCGACACCAGCTTCCTTGAGGGCTTTTAGAGCTTGTGATCCTGTGACACACTGTGTTAGTCGGCGCATACCCTTTGTCTCTTCATGTCTGATTCTTCACCACGTAGCACGCCGGCATAAACAGCATGCAAGCGCGCAAAAGCCAGAACTAGGATGAGAGGAGAGCACTAACCAGAGTAGTCGAATTCACCAGCCTGTCCAATAGCCAGACCACCACTGCCAATAACAAGGACCTTCTTGACATCGACATTCAGCTTAGGCTTGATAACCCCGCTATCAAGATACGCCTTGGGATTGGGGGCTGATTGGGTTGCTGAAGAATACGGGCGAAGGACAGAGATTGTGCCCAGCCTCTTGGTCACTTTTGGCTGAAGTGAAGCCCTCGTCTGAGACTTGAGGGCTGCTGTGGTGAAGAGACGAGTTGGGAGAGTTCGTGGGAGGCGGGAGCTGTTTCGGAGCAGAACCGGCGCTCGAGCAGCGGCCAGCGCCGCGGTAGACATTGTCGCAGGCATTGCGATTAGAGGCGTAGAGGATCAATGCTTGAGTTGCACCGTCCTACGAGCAGCCTGGCCCTTTTCCAGGTTCCCAATTGACCCTTTTCTTGGAATGGGGGATGAGTCGACGCAAAGGAAAAGGCTCGTCCGCAAACAAAAAAAGTTACAATGGTGGGGTTTAAGAGGTTGCACAGGCTTTGCAGAATCGGGACAGAAAAAAAAGTGGCCGCCGATTCTGGAGGCTGGAAACGAGTCACCGATTAGATAAGACTCGCAGCGCCCCCAGCTTTTCTCTACTTTTCTCTTGTTTGGGGCCTATTTGGTGAGAGATAAAGCGAGAAAGCGGAAAGGGCCAGTGGAGCCAGATCCAATCCGAGATTAATTTTGACGCGGGCTCCATCAGATTTACAAGAGAAAATTTCCACACCAAGGGAAAAAATGACGTTGTGGGGGGGCCGCAGAAGCGCACCTGGAGACACCATCCAGGGAAGAGGTTGGCTGCTTAGTGACTCTGGCGATGCTATTTGCTGGATGTGTGACATGGTCTGGAGAATGAACTAAACTAGCTTGGAATTGCTGTCGTGTGCGAGCATCAAATCAACCGGTTTGATGAATCCTAACCCTAGGATTTGGACCTGGCACGCCACAATTTGGGACATCTCACTAAGGTATGTTAAACTAAAACAAGATCTGCCAGAACCTTTACGCCATATCCAGGCCAATGGAGAGGTGCCTCGATTAGCTCTGCTCTACGCATATCCCGGCTGAAAACGCTAGCCAAATACACAGAACTGGAGCATCTGGCGGCCCATCCAATGCAACCTGGCTCCATGCTCTGAATCGGTGATTGCACGGGCCATCGTCGCCCAGATCAATTTTGCCCGTATGTAGCTGCCGCTGCCCCCATTTTCATCTCTTGCACCTTGACGCTTTTCCGCCTAGCTCCGGTATCGCAATCTTGATGAGTCGAATTGTCAAAGAGTTGAGATGACTCGGCAGCGCGGGATCATCTCGGTTTGTTGAATTTTGAGATCTCGGGAGAATAAAGCTAGAGCTTCTCGAGAGGAGTACCTCGCACATGGATTTCTACCCACAGCACAACATGATATTTTTTTTTAAAAAAGCCCAATGGTAATACCCTATAGCTCCAAACTGGAACCTCGCAAAGAATTTTTCGTAGCTGCGCATAGGAGGAGAAGGCAAGAAATAAGCTCAATGTTTGCATTCATCAAAATTTACCTTAACTTTAATCCGTCTTTACATACATAGACAACTCTCTATAAATATACTTGATACTAAAATAAGAACACCGCATTACGCGCGACATGGTAAGCTATTAACTTGGAAAGTATTCCGTGCTACCAAGGTGATTTCCGCCATCCGGCTTATTCGTCACTACTTTTACGCTATGGTCTTGTGATCTAAGTTTGAGACCTGTTGTGGTTCTTCATGTATCTTGTTAACTCAATCCTGTTCATCTCCTTCCCAGGACACGCTTTCCATTGGTGCTTACATCTAAAGTTGCCAGCACTGTATGTAATTTCTTACAGTGTATCTTCTAATGACTTGTCTGAGACCTATCAGCACCTCTGTGAATTCAAGAGAATGCGCTGCTTCATTTGGATGAGCTGTTGTCTTTATGATTACCTACATAGTTTCCACCACAACACCCACCGGGATGCAATTCTCTTCTTAGACTGCCTGTTGGTCGCAATACTCTTATAACTGAGGAGATGCTTGTGAAGGCTCCTCCATGAACCAATGTGAGCGAAACAAACGCGCTCAAAGCCCAATTTCCGTGGCCAAGTCTTATTATGTCGCCACCCCTCTCACCGTGGGTAGCTTCTTCAGCTAGACATGCTAATTTTTATGCCCGTATGGCTTCACTTGTTCACTCACAATTCGTACTCACAGTATCATTACAATATCCGCTCGCAGCTGTTCATCTGTGAATGGAAAATATGGAGGTCCGCTACACTCAGTCACCAACACTCCAGGAAAAAGCGCCTGCGCTGCACGGAGTAACTCACGGGTGCATAAAATAACTGCCAGGCTCACATTATTTCACACTTGCTCCCATGAAAGCTTTTCAGATCTGTTCTTCGATGTCTTTTTTTTTCCCTCCAAAGACATTGTGTTCACAGAACCAACTGACAAGGCTTCTTCTCAATTGAACAAGCCCATTCTTTCAGTCAAACAAACCCTATAAATGACATGGAGCTGCCGTGTAAGCATCCGGATTTGCCTTGCATCGGCCTCAGAAGCATAAATTTACAAGCGGACTCAGACATACGATCTTATGGAACGCACGTGCGAGCAAATCGTCAAGTATGATTGTGGCCACCTGTACCGCCGCATCATTCCTTGCGTCAAACAACAGCCCAAGCGTCGCCACTCAGTGACGTGTTTCTCCGGCAAGTCTCCCTCCTATGAAGAAAGCTACCATCAGAATGCCAAGCTAGAGCGTCGCGCTACCCTTTGCCAAGCGTGTGAAGCGCAAGGCAAAGACTGCGAAATATATCAGAATAGCACTCGACGGGTAAGCGCTCCTCTGATCGAGACAAATCGGTACCCAAAACCAAGCAATGGAAATGAGAAGTGGATGATTATCAAGGTGAGTACTGGCATTCGCCGTTCTAACTCCAATCCTGGACAGCTTCCCTCCCAGCGTCTAAGGCGGGTCCGAGACACCGGCGATATGTCACTGCGCAATGAGTACGCTCGTCTTGAATCGCCCCGGGTTGATAAACTTGAAGTCCGCCGCAACCGAAAGCCTCGCCCTAGTAATATAATTACACAAGGTGCCGAGTTGGATTGGGTCGCATCCGGATACGTTCCACTATGCGAGAGAACGCCATTGAGTGAGACTAGCTTTACGGCCCTGTTAGGTCATGACCAGAGCGAACAAGACTCCTCTCGTATTTCTGCGCCCGGCCTCCGCCGTTCAGATTCGATGTTGAAGAAGATCCAGAAAAGTCTTCATCTTCAAAAGAAGTCTTCAGATGAATCATTTGTCTGTTCTACCGCGCGCGAGGTGGAAAGGGCTGATAAATAAGAATAGGACTTGATCGACTGCACAGGTAGCAATACCCTTCACATTTGAGGGGCCGATAGGCTAATAATACCTGAATCCATACTCACGCTTGACAATACAAGGACAACCCTGGGTGCCGGGGAGAATGTCAGCGTAAATTAAAGGTTAAACGCCCATATACTAGACATATCTATTAACAATAAATAAGATGCCAATTCTTCCATTGTTTTGCGCTCATTTTGTCTTTTCATCAGTACGAGAGGTAGAAAAATGTCAGACATGGGAATAGAATTTTGATCATTTTTTTCTAACTTGTTACCGTCATAGCCGATGGCTGCTAAATGTTACACAATTGGTTAATAAAAACAAATGCCATACCGCGCTTTTGCCCGCCACACCCTTGATACATTGTGCGTATTAAAGTGCAGCCCGAAATGCACTTCTCCTTTGTATTTTTGAGGTACCGTAGCTGTGTACAGACGCTGTAGAAAAAACTTTTTGTAGCTTCAGCTCATGTGGAAGTGCTGAGGATTCAGAGCGCTTGCTTGCAATATTAATATTCTCTGTTTTAATAGTTAATGAGATGGGGGGATGTGAAAATTGGAAGTCCTGATTTTCATTTCCTTTCGTCATAGGCTTATCTCAATTCGGTGCCAGAGCAGCATCCGTGAGAGGCCCGTTAATTAAATGACGAAATGAGAAATAGGCTCAGATTTGAGTTATCGTGATGGGTGAGAAAGATGTCACAAGCCTTGAGAGACATGAGCATGGCACGGATCTGCCACGCAACGCCCCCTTGCATCTTTCAGCAAGAATTGGCTTAATTGGCCTTGCCGTTCTTTGATGCCGTCTTGAACTTGGCAATCTCTGCCTGCACAGCTTTCTCGACGCGGGCCTGGAGCTCCCGTCGATATCCAATCTTGAAGAGCATCTCAAGCCAAACAAACATGGGTGCCAGGAAGATGGCCTGGATGAGGTTATCCACCAATGCAGGGGCGCGGCGCTCGAAAACAGCATGGCCGATGAATTGCACGATCCAGCAGACGACATGAACTCCAAGGGCGACCTGGAGGGTCATGGTGGGATCATGGAGACGCCATGAGTTGACAAAGGCTGTGCTGCCGAGACAAAAAGCAGCTAGTACAAAGCCTGCTACCGGCTCTAACAGCAAGTAGAGTGCTGCATAAAGAAAAGCGGCGATTGTGCCCAGATTGAGATCCAGATACGGGACGGTCAACCAGCTGGGCGTGTGTATGAGCGTGCCCGTATACGTGGCCTGTTGCAAAAGGTGAACAAAAAGGGGTGTAAGGAATACTGACTGGCTGATATTGTTGAGTTGACAGGGGCTGAGGAACATACCAAAGTAAAGCCTGATACGAGGAGCAGCGGCACGCAGATCATGTGAATGGCCACATTAACCGAGTTATGGTGATAGGCGCCATACTGAGAGAGAAAATCATGCGTCAGCGAGATGAGCAAAGGCAGTCGGAGAAGTGGTGAGATGTGCTCACAAACGTCAAGTGCTTTTCCAGATCCAGAGACATTTTTTTTCGAGGTTTGGGCGGAAGAAAGGGAGAGAGCAGGTCGCGAACCCACAGGCGCTCAACAAAATGCGATAGCAAGTACCGTCTGTCCGAAGAATTGGCGCGAGCGGCCGGCACGTGAGAAAAGCTGCAATCGGACACGGTCGACGGATCGGGGAGGGACCACAGCAGCGAAGGCGCGGGATGCGGCGCGGAGGAAGCTGGCGCAGGGCAGAGCGAGCTATTGAGGTTGAAGACGCGAGTGAGTTTTGTCCGGCATGAGGGAGGAAGAAGAAGAAGAAGCGAAATGCACAAGGTCAGGAGAGCATGTCGCGAGCGAGGTTCGAGACGCCTGAGCGCTCTGCGTCCCCCACTGAAAGCCGCTGTGGTGGACGGGCTTTACGGCTCCCAGTGGTGGGGATTTAGGAGCCTCGGGTCAACCCACAGCGCGCCTCCTGCTCAGCCTCCCTCCACTGTAACGGCATACAAGTAAGCAGCGGTTGACAGTGAGATGTGAGAAGACAGAGAACACGGGCGCTATGATTCGAATGCCTGATTGTGTGTGCCTGCATTGCGTCGTCGACACTGCACAAAGCCTCGTATTCTGTGGCACGCAAGGGGGAATAAAAAAAAAAACTACTAGAGCTCCGCGGATGAGCCATGTTGACTCGTGCTAAGCAGTCCCCAGCAACGTACCTTGAAAGTGTAAGGATGTTGGTTATCGAGCACCTTCAGCTGAGCAAGTTGAAGTGCTGCAGGATTTCGAGCTATTTTGTGTTGATCATGCTATTGAGCACTACTTTCTTCCGGTATCAGCAAGTAGATATATCTATGTAAATACTATATATGGATTTACTTGATACTCTGCACATGTTCGGGATGATAGCTAGGTACCTAGCCTCCTCACAACGTTCAGCGTCTCTTTATGCTCCAAATGCTCCATCATCATCTCATCTGCACTACCTTTAATGTGTGGCCATTGTTACATCATGATGAACCCAGATACCGCCTGCTGCTACCTAAGGTATGCTGGTAGTTTGGTACGATGGGTATTTGATGGCGACTTATCCCCGCTGGCAATACTGAGAACTCTCTCCTCCGTGCCTCTACTACTCTCCATCATGATGCAAGATTGTATGGGAAAAAGACATGTGATAGACACTTATGCGGAGTAAATAGGCTCTAGCTCTACCCCAATCATACGCCCAGGCTTGCCTTACAGACAATGACCTCAGGTGTTACTTTTTGCTGTGCATCACGCAGTGCCTTGCTAGCACCAAAAAGCTTGTACTTAATAAGCTCCAAACTGCTGCGCTGGCGCTTCGCGGCAGTCCCGTTTAGGCATAGCGCACAGACCACATCCTAGCGTCGGCTGCGCATCCCCAAAGATTTCCCAATCGCCAAACCATCGCAGCCTCGTCGCGCTCCAGCATCCTCTCACTCGACCTCAGCCCCAGCTCCATCGAGTTTCCAGCCGAGGAGCCAGCAACGCACACTCGAAAGCGCAGAGATTCAACTGTGCGTGTTGCGTCTGCTTCAAGGGTTTCGTCCCCTCCTCTTCCTCCTCGTCGCCGTCGGACTTTTCCTCACTCTCCCTTTCTTTGCCGAGATCGATTGCCTCTCCTTCCCTTGACCGGTTGACCATTAGGTATCTGCACAGCGCGCGTGCGCCCATTAGCGACGAGGCTTTCTGTAAGAAGGAATTCGATTCGCCTTCATATGGGACATTGAACGAGCTTTTCTGGAAGGCTGCTCCCCCAATTGCTTTTCGCTCAACCCGCAATCGCCGTCCCGCCGTATTCTCGAGCCGTTCTCGCCACGCTCCATCCTCCGGTTGCCTGTCATGTTCTTCCTCTACAATATGGAGCGTAGGGTCACCCTGCACCCGTCCTACTTTGGCCGCAACATGCACGAGCTCGTAACCAGCAAGCTGCTGAAGGACGTCGAAGGCACCTGCGCCGGCAGTTACTACATCATCTCCATCATGGACACCTTTGACATTTCCGAGGGTCGTATCTTGCCAGGCAACGGCCTTGCAGAGTTTACGGTTGGATACCGTGCGGTCGTGTGGCGACCATTTAAAGGAGAGACGGTAAGGCGAAACCTGCGCCCGCTGTGGCAAGCAGTTGTCTGACCCTGATCAGGTTGATGCCGTTGTCTACTCCATCAATCCACAGGGTTTCTTTGCCCAGGCTGGTCCACTCAGACTCTTTGTGTCTGCTCATGTGCGTTATTCCTGCTCATCAATGCCTCATGACTGTTGGAGCTTTGGCTGATCCACAGTGCCGCAGCTGATACCAAGCGACATCAAATGGGACCCCAACGCTACGCCCCCACAGTTTACTAACAACGAGGACACTGTTATCGAACCGGGCACGCATGTGCGTGTTAAGATTATTGGCACACGAACAGAAGTCGGCGAAATGTGGGCCATTGGAAGCATCAAGGAGGATTACCTAGGGTATGGCGGATGGCTGTGGGAAGACGCATGTGTACGCTGGCTGCTAACGTTGAATTGCAGGTGCCTTCAAGATTAATGAATTATGAACATTCATTCACCACAACACCCTACTCAAAGCTGAGCTCAATAACGGATGCCTTTGTGCTCCCATTGTGGTTCGACTAAAAACATTGGAGATGTCGGACTAGCTCGCCGATAGGGCTTACCTTTTCACAGGTTTTCAGCTAACGAGATTGGGTAACTTATGCATGTGAAATACCATCATAACATCCCCTTTCTGAGATCTGTTCTCAAGAAATATCAGACATATATGTTCGAGGATGCCCCCTTTCCCGATAGAACAACGGACATGGAAGTTTTCCCCCATCACAGATTAGAATCCAAGATTGGACTCAATTATAGTCATTGCATTTTTTCTTTTTTTGGCGTATAAGAATGGTAAAGAAAAAAAATGGAAGCAGAATCCTTTTGTATGTAAATATCGGTTCCAATCTGATAGATCAATGTATAGCACTTATTTTAAGTATCTGTTTTCGTATATGCACGACATGATCCTATTATTCCCAGGTCTAAAATCCAGGCACTAATCATTGCCAATATCCCGTCAATTACTAATTAGGCAAAATAGCCAGCACCGTCAATCAATTAGCCCGAATCCAACGATTCGTTCGGCTTTGGCTCCTGGGCTTTCCCGTATTCCCGCGTGTCCAGTCGTTTTGTCCTCCCCCACGCGGCATCTTGGGGACCACCACCTCCGCTGCTCGCTCCCCGCACGCTTCCTTTGATACCCGATAGTCAGCAAATAGACCCATGACCCTCTTGTAGTGTAAGTCTAATTCTGGTCCAAAATCTGCCGAAACATTCCACTTCTCAGTTTCCCAAAGGGCTCAGTCCGCTGAATCGTCACTTTGGAATTGTGCGCCCAATCATCTGGCTCCGCGAGAGAAACGGGTGCTCCGCCGGCTCTGACGTATCTTTCCACCCCTCGGATCCATTTACACTGACCCCGATCCCTCCTCTAGAGCCTGTGGCAGGCATGAATTCATTCTTCTTAAGAACTGCTACACCCCGCTTACTACTCCGGCAGAGGCCAGCTTTACAGTTTAGTCCGTTCAAAATGTCCTATATTGCAGCGGGAGCAACGCCAGGTGGTGCACAGGCTACGGTGAGGGAGGGCAACAAGCTCAAGGCGTTGTTCGATGCGAACAAGCCTGCTTGGGGGGGATGGCAGATGCTCCCAGGGTCGACCATCTCGAGGCTGTTGGCACAGTCGGGGTTGGATTGGGTGCTGGTGGATTGTGAACACGGGGGCATGGATGGTGCGTCACAAGGAAACGGGCTGGTTTTGCCGTAGGATGAGTTTGGATGCATATGAGGCTAATGTTTTCAATGGTTGGTAGATCGTGCTATGCATGAGGCAGTTCCGGCCATTGCGGCGCTGGGAGTGTCTCCCATCGTGAGAATCCCGGGCATGGAGCCGTGGATGGTAAAGCGCAAGTTCCCACACGTCTTTCAGATTAAAGCCATATAGCAAAGCTGACTTGATGACAACCAGGTGCATTGGATACTGGAGCTCACGGTGTATGTACTTCAGCCATTTATTCTGCCATTGAAATCAGGTTTTAAAAGGCTGGCTTGAATGCTGACACGAAGACTTCTAGGTGCTTGTACCACTACTGCGTACCGTCAAGGAGGCCGAAGACCTCGTTCAAGCTGCCAAATTCCCTCCGTGGGGGAAACGAGGCTTTGGATCTCCTTATTCTGCCAAGCAATTCGGCCCCACCATCAGCTCCAATGACTACCTCAACCAGGCCAATGAGGCCGTCTTAACCATGGTCCAAATCGAGACCAAGGAGGCTCTCGATGCTGTGGATGAAATTGCTGCCGTTGAGGGAATTGATGTGCTGTTTGTGGGCCCATTCGACCTTGGTAAGGCACCTCCCGAGATTCTCTGCTGACGGATTTTCGGCTGACAATGACAAAAAATTCTAGGTAACAACATCGGGCACCGCATCACAGCTGCCGGCATCCCACAGGAACTCGAGGATGCCCTGACGAAGATCCAGGCCGCCGCCAAAAAGGCCGGCAAGAAAAGTGGCATCTACACTCTCAGCGCTGCCCACGCCAAACTGTGTCAGCAACGTGGTTTCGACATGATCCATGTAGTCACGGACTATATGGGCATTGAGGACATAGCCAAGCAGTATCTCACCACTGCCAGGAGTTAAACAAGCGCGCATCCAGTTGATGCTTCCCCATTGATCTTGGTAGATTAGAACGATAAACTAGATACCTTGAACTTGGTTCATCTTGGCCTCGACTTGCTCTGTCGTAAAACGGTGCATTAACGTGACGGCTTTTCCGGCCTTGCTTATGTCCTCTTCACCAGCCTCCGCTTTACTAATATGTATCTGTTCATTCGGGTATGAGCCATGTATGCCACGATCAACTGTTAAATGTATTACTTACAACGGGAATATCGAAATCGTACAGGTTCTTCCAATGCTTAAACTCGGGTTTTGCCAAGTTTACCTCTGTGTAGTGAAACGGCCGCTTGTCCCAGACATCAGAAAGCACGCCTTTGGCCTGTGTGCAGAGGCCGCAGTCATCCCTTGAGAACAAAGTAATCCTACAAGCATGTAGGAGACGCCTAGTCACAAACATTTTCAGCTTCTGTGCACAAACTCTGGATTCAACTTTTTTTTTTTTTTTTGCAGTTTGAGAGACCTCTCATCTAGTCTTCCATCAATTTTGAAACTTCATTGGAGGGAGCTATAGGCGTTCCAGCTCTACGGTTTAATCGCATACCCGATAGGGCGGTTCAGAGATCTCCAGCACCCCGCATCGGAATAGGAAAGCGGTGAAAGCACACAGCTCCGTCATCCTGATAGTTCTAGAAGATCCCATCTGCTACCCACCCCCCCAAGCTTCTAATTGCTTTACTGTCATTATTGATGTTGCACGATATCCAATATTTTCGTCTCTTATAATACCAACTATCATCCCATACAGATCGCATCCGCCATGGCGCAAAAGTGTGTCCGTCAGGGCTGTGGCAAAGAGTTCACTGATCCTAACGAGAAGTGCCAATACCACCCTGGTCCACCCATCTTCCACGAGGGGCAGAAAGGTACGATTGTTTGCTCTACGATTTTGATGCATAGAATGGACTTATCCCCTTGATTTCTCGTCCTAGACGCTAAATGAGAGTATTTCAGGATGGAAGTGCTGCAAGCCGCGAGTCTTGACGTTTGACGAATTCATGGAAATCCCCCCTTGCACGACTGGCACTCATTCAACCACCGAGAAGCCTCCTCCCGTGGAAGAGAAGCCTCAGATCGACGAAGCTGCCTTAGCAAAGAAGATTGAGGAGGCAAGTGTATCTGCTCCGGCACGATTGCCAATTCAACCAGCACAACACATTCCCACTCCTCCGCCTCCGCCTCCGGATTCCGAGGATGACGATCCGAGCTTGGAAATTCCAGACGGAGCCGAGTGTCGCCGAAAGGCATGCGGTGCTAAATATAAGAAGGGAGCTGCAAGAGAAGGAGAAGAATGTGTGCACCACCCTGGTGTACCCATATTTCATGAAGGCAGTAAAGGCTATTCGTGCTGTAAGAGGAGGGTGCTGGAGTTTGATCAATTCATGAAGATTGAAGGCTGTAAAACCAAGGAGAAGCACCTCTTTGTTGGCAGTGGAAAGAAGGACAAAGCTGAATCGGGAGATGAAGAGATCCTGACCACAGTCCGGTAAGTTTCTTAGTTGTCTTGGAATCAATCCCTTTATGAGAGCATCCATCTCCTAACGATGCTCCAGACACGACTTCTACCAGACCCCCACACAGGTTATTGCGTCATACTTCTTGAAGAAGATCAAGAAGGATATTGCCAAGGTCGATTTCAAGACAAAGGAGATTGACTTGGATCTTACGACTAGCGACCCAACACCGAAGCGGTATACCGCGACTGTACCGCTATTTGGCGAAATTGATTCGGAAAAGTCATCGTTCAAGGTTCTCGGCACGAAGCTGGAGCTGATTCTCATCAAGGCCGACGGAGCTTCCTGGCCAGTTTTGCGAAGCGACGAGCAGCTGACGGGTGAGATTCTTCAGATTGGCCGGGCGGGTAAAGTATAGTTTGAAGCTTGATTTTACCATCTCGTAATAAAAATACCAATAGAAGAAACAACAGCCTATGAAATACAAGACATCGTTGCGTTGAAGGTGGTGTGTAGATGATCTCGCCTCTAGAACATGCAAGTAAGAAGCATGAATATTAGCTAAGATTTGGTTCTCACCAGAGCATGGGCACACTCTCTCAGTAGTACTACTCTTGAGCAGCCGATCTGGTTAGGAGTTTCTTTTAGTATGACGCTGCTCTTTGCGCATACATAGCTCCTCGGTACAGAGTGCGCTCTCTGCAGAGCACTGGTAATCGGACCATTGATAAGGCACGCTATCGGTGAATGTCACCAAATTCAGGTACGTAAACTGGACAACACCCCGCTGCCTTTTACTGGAGCCCGCCACAGCTCTTGGCGCGAACGCCTCTGCGATAAAGGTTATCTCCAAAGGATGGGCTGAAAATGGCCTTGGGGGGGTGACTGATAACAGGCTCTCGCACATGCTGCTCATGCCTCTTACTCGTTAGCACGCATCGTCTGTCGACTGACTTTCCGCCACGAGCAGCCATGTGGCGTATCTGGCGCCCTGATTTCCGCGCATTTGGTCTTATCGCTTAGATGCACTCCGTACTTATCCCACGGCGCATTTCGCCATGCCCAAGTCGCAGCCCGTTCATGTATAAAGGATTGGCAAGGCCGCTAATTCCCCCCAGGTCGCCGTAGATTGGAAACGACCAGTAATCCCCTCCGCTCGTAAGTGAAGTCGTACAGCTGAGAGCGACCGAGAAACCTACCGCGAGATTCCAATTGGAGCGACCACTCACAACGCGCCAAAAACCACATATTCCTCATGACTGAAGTCTCCCACGGCCGCGGTGGAGCGGGAAACTTTGACACCGACGACACCAAATACGTCGATGGTGAGGTTGTGCGAACCGGCATCGTGGGTAGCCATGGCGATGGCGCATTCAGCGCCGGCCGAGGTGGTACGTCGTCAATACAAAAGTGTTCATTTCAAACCTGCCTCTGACTAAGACTTGCAAACAGGCGCCGGCAACATCGCCGATATAGGAACAACCTCAACTCACCGCAACGATACAGACGTCGTCCCTGAAGCTGCTGTTCGAGCAAGCCAAGATACCCAGGGATATCACACCGGACGTGGTGGTGCGGGTAACGAGCACCACGCCCACGAGCAGGCTGAAGTGAAGCCTCGTCCGGTAGCGCCTGTTGGCCTAGCAGATAAGCTGAAGACAAAATTGTTTGGCGCCTTCAAACACTGAGCTTCTTAGGACTACGGAACTGTTGTAGCAAGAGAAACAGTGCTTAGTTTTTTGACCGCCAGTGGTTTGGTAATGGCGGGTAATTGGGCCGGGATGGTTTGGAGGGTCTCTGGTCACCTCGTTGGACGACAACACATATGATATCCCACTTTGAGTTCGTTCTGGTTTAGTTGCCTTTACGGCCTACTTGTATTGCTCTTACGGTTGTCACCGATGGATGACATTCAAGATAATAAGCGGAATAAAGTTTTCAGCTACTTTGTCCCAAGTGCCTGGTATTTCTTCTGGCAGAAGTGAAATATGATCACCATGAAAGCCCTGCAAGTGGATGAATGGTTGATTCTTCACATCTGGCGCAATCACAGGTGGATGTTTGGCAGCACCTAAATCTCCCATCACGCCATGAAGCGCACACACCAAGGATCGTCACTGCAAATCTTGCCCATATTATCGTTGATTCCTCATGCGTACCCACTTGGACCGCTGTCAAGACAGCATTTCGGTTCCATGGGCGTCAATCTCGGGAATAGTAACGAACTCGCGTTCCAAGGAAAGAGACGGACTGCTTTAAAACCTGCCTTGACACTTGAACGAGAGCATCTTCGCCCTCAGCTGACCTGCGCAAAAAAAGCGCGTCACTCCGCTAGCTAGAGATTATCAGCTTAAAATGGGTCACTGACGCGAGAGCTCTCCACTCCCTATTAGTGCTAAAACTTAGCCATCCTTAAGAAATGCCGACTAAGTCGTATTTAGAAGTGTAGATTGCTCAAGGAGACGCATTTGGGTCGGCGTGTGAAGAATCTCAACCGCTAGGGCCACACTGAAGCGGATAAGCAAAGGCACGCACGCAGAAGGGGGCAAATGTGATCAAGTTGCTCAATTGTGCAGCGGCGGATGCGACTGCACCAGGCACATAAAGGGTTGCATCGCCGTCCGTTAGGGGGAAAAGAAGAAGAAGAAGAAGAGAGAGAGAGAGAACGTACCTGAGAGATCCTTCGGTTAGGCCAAGATCGACTTGTTGAAGGGGCTTAGTCGAGTCAGGTAACCTATTGAGCCTGCTTTGTCTGCATCGCCCTCCCACCCTTAGCAGGGCGCAACGGCTAGAGTTGGAGCTGCCAGGATCAGAGTCGCGCCTAAATACGAAACAACTCACCTCATAATCAACCTCCTTTGAAATTCGAAGCTTTCTCCTGATGTGTGAATGCCTCCCAGCCTCTTGTCCGTTTGGCCTCTTTAGAGTCCACCGTTAATTTAGCAGAGGCCAAGCGCGGGGTGCATTAGCAAGATTAGGTACCGCTTCCGACTGGATCAATCACGTGGGTCTCCAGCCGCTGATCAGGCCATTGATTAGCTACTAGGCCGCCGTCACTTGTACCATGACGCCGCATCGCCCGGAGCTCCAAGGACGGCGGTTCTGGTCGGGGCTTTCCATTCTATCCAAGAGATCCTACGCGACATCGTCATTCGAGGCCGACGACGAGCGGTCCTCCAGCGACGAGGAGATGAGTCTCCGCGGCAGCTTCGACAGTGATGAGGGCCGGCCAGGCGTGCCGGCCTACACCGGTCATGATGCTAGACCGACTAGCAAGAAAGAGCTATGGGGATGGTATATGTACGGCTTCGCGGCCGAGACATATGTTATTTGCGGAATTGGTGAGTTCGAGTTGATCTGACTGTCTTACGCCGCTTCATGCCTCCTTTCACCTAGGATCTCTGCCCAATTTCCTCTTCAGCCAGTTCCTTCGTCTTGTACTGTTGGGCTGCTGTTGTCTTTAGGCCTTCCACAAGAACTACTAGGTAGCTAATCACTACAACAGCTTCCTTCATCCCGATTCTCCTAGAGACGCTGGCTCGAGAAAATGGTGTCCTACTTTCGAACCCCGACAAGCCTTGTGGTTCCAGCGACAGCAAAACAGAGGATGATGGCCAATGTGTTGTGTACGTGTTGGGCATCCAGATCAACACGGCAAGCTTTGCCATGTATACTTTTTCAGCCAGTGTATTGCTGCAGGCGCTTCTTGTCGTCAGTATCAGCTGTGCTGCCGACCATGGCAACTATAGAAAGCGGCTTCTTCTC
Source organism: Trichoderma brevicompactum (assembly GCA_003012085.1). Taxonomy (NCBI): domain Eukaryota; kingdom Fungi; phylum Ascomycota; class Sordariomycetes; order Hypocreales; family Hypocreaceae; genus Trichoderma; species Trichoderma brevicompactum. The sequence continues at coordinate 69,447 of PXNZ01000074.1, forward strand.
GCGTTTGCCTGGCTTGGTGGCATTTCTGTCATGGGCTTCATCTTCATCAGCAAGACGACGTACATTCTCGGCGCCTTGCTAACCATCATCTCCAACACCTCCTTTGGCGCGTCGTTTGTTTTGCTCAACTCTTTTCTCCCTCTCCTGGTTCGGAACCACCCTGAAGTCACGGAAGCGTACGTATCGGGGATATCTGACCCGGTCGATTCAGCCATAGAATCAACTGAAGACCTCGAAGGGTCCTTGGTCAATTCCACTTCAGGATTACTACCTCCTGATGACCGGCCTCAGAGGTATGGGTTGAAGCGAGCACCCACTCATGAAGACATTACTTCCAAGGAGCTTCAGCTTTCTACGCACATATCATCTTTGGGTATTGGTATTGGCTACAGTGCTGCCTTGTTTGTGCAGTGTGCCTCTATCGGCATCCTGATAGCCATGAAGAATACCACATGGGCACAAAGGGTCGTGCTGTTCATAATTGGGGCTTGGTGGTCGGTTTTCACTATCCCTGCTGCTCTGTGGCTTCGACCCAGACCTGGACCGCCCCTGACGATACATGGACAGAAAGGCGGCGCTTCGTGGTGGGTATACTTGAAGTACGCATGGAAATCTCTTTTTCGCACCATTCAGTTGGCCAGACGGCTACTTGACATCACGCTGTTCTTGGGCGGCTGGTTTCTCCTCTCGGATGCCATCGCTACGACGTCTTCCACCGCCGTTTTGTTCGCCAAAACTCAGCTCCACATGAAACCATGGGCTTTGGGCATGATCAACGTTATTGCCACCATGTGTGGAATCTTTGGCGCCTTTGGCTGGTCTTGGATATCACGTACGTTCAATCTGAAACCTCACCAGACGATCCTTGTCTGCATCGCACTATTTGAGCTCATCCCGATTTACGGACTGATGGGCTACCTCCCATTTATTCAGCGGTGGGGTGTCATTGGTCTGCAGCAACCTTGGGAGATGTACCCTCTGGCAGCCGTGTACGGCCTCGTCATGGGTGGCTTGAGCAGCTACTGCCGCTCTCTGTTTGGCGAGTTGATCCCACCCGGATCTGAAGCCGCCTTTTACGCGCTCTACGCCATCACTGATAAAGGATCCAGTGTTTTTGGCCCTGCTATTGTCGGGGCTATCATCGACAAGACAGGAAGCATCAGGCCTGCATTCTGGTTTCTCGGCGCGCTTGTCGGCTTTCCTGCCCCTCTTATCTGGTTCATCAACGTTGAGCGTGGCAAGGTGGAAGGCGAGAGGCTCGCTGAGACTATCGAAGGGTTTGAGACAGGAGACCACGCGAGAGAAGAAGGAGAAGGTGAAGATGAAGAGTCGGCTCGTGGTATGTTGGCAGACTATGAAGCTACGGAGGGTAATGGCCATGCGGCACATCGACGGTGAGACTGGGTATTAGCTGCAGTTGGTTATAATGGTTCAGGTATTTCTCTCTTGTTTATTAACCCTTTCTTGATTGGATGGGCGTTTATTAACAAGCTATGCATAGCGTAGGCGTTTTGATTAATTGATTTTAAATTTTGAATTTACCTTGGGTGCTTCACGATAGACCTTGATTTGGGCGCTACTTGGTCACTATTTCGTTTGTCTGCAAGAACTGAACCCGAGGGTTAGCAATAATGAATAAGACAACAGTATTAATCCCTTCCGCTAAACTTGATACACTAGGAATATTGCTGGCGATGCTGATTGATTTTAATTGGATTGCCTGGCTTGCTTTGTATGCTCATGTTTGATGCACAGGATATGCACAGGACAGTGGTTGGCGGCCCAACTTGGCTACCCAACGATACCTGGATGTATTAGAGTCATGTAGAGTAAATTGAAGAAGTACTCTTGATATTTCCGGTTATTCATTTACTTTTTCCTTTACAGATTTTTATCTCCTTCTAGTATCATTAACAACAATCACTTTTTAGGATTTTTTTCTCGGTTTTGTCGTGGAGACTCTACAAACCTGTTCGAATTGGGATTACTGAATATTTCCCAGGTGACATGTCTTTACGGGCGTATCATTTGTCGTGGCAGATGCAATCAGTGTGCCATAAATCAACTACAGCGTTGGCCCCCCCGCTGCTATAAGCAACTAAAGCAAGTGTTATGAGGCTAAGCAGCCTACTAAGGCACCTAGTAATTACCTGATTAGCTTCAAATCAAGACAATAAAGGTGTGGCAAAGCGCGCTAAAACAATAAGCAGCAACAAGAATGGGGATCCAGACTCTCAATTTACAGTGGGGGAATCTTCTGCGCGTTCATTTCCAGTGGTTCGCGGCTTGCATCGCGTGTAGTACGTAACTTGTTCGGAGTACCTGGTCACTACAAGTGCCTTGGCAGGTACATCATCGGTCTGCTCTTTTTTTTTTAGTGACATTTTTTTCTTCTCAATTTTCTCTCTGGCTCTTTTGGCCTAACAGAGCACGTTGGATCGATACGGCAACTGCTCGAGCAGAAACACGTTTTATTTTCTTCTTATTTTTTCCTAGCCTTTCTTTTCTTCTTTTCCCCTCTTCTTTGCGCGCTGCAGGGAACACAGCTAGCTCCTCGGAAAAGAACGCTGTCGAAACGAACCCACCTCGGTAGGCAAAATAGCCAGGGAAGAGGAAAAAAAAAAAGAAAAGAAAAAGGCAGCTTTTGCGCGGTGCTCCCTGCTCTCCCTCTTACTCGCCGTCCCCTTGTCTGTTTTCTCGCCCCCGGATTGCGGTGGCTTGACGCCCGCTCAGCTCCAGCCGCGCCTCTGCTAGAGCTGTCATCTAGGACTCGGTGCACAGCAGGAATCCGACCTTGCCTTGCTCCCGAAACTGCCAGGGCCACCCCGTGCCGCCGTTGCAGAACTACTAGTAGTAGTATTTATCGGGGCGGGCGCTTGTGTTTACATACAGATACACCGAACCGACGCAAACGATACCGTTTCATCGTGCGGTGCCATTTCTCGCATCGTCAGAGGCAGCAGCTCGGCAACCGAGTCGCAGCGTCCTGAGCCCCATTGCGAGCCACCGCCGCCACCCGAATTCCCACGACGCGCAACACTCCAGCCATTGCGCGACACCGCAGGCGCGCTGCTGCCCACAATCCGCGATGAGTTCTAAGCCTCGGAAGCGCTCTCGCCCTGCTCCGGACGGCGCCGTTCCCGAAGGCGCTGTCGCAGACGAGAATCGTGCCGACTGTCCCTTCACCGTCACTGTTGTCTCGGAGCCGGAGCGCAGCGATAGGGATGTCGTACCCAAGTCGAAGAAGCGGAAGCAGGACAAGTCGGAGGAGGACCCCAGCCAAAAGCCCCAGACGCAGAATGCCGTCTTCCGGCCTGAAGGCAGATTCAAGACAAACCAATCGATGAAGCTTTACTACGTCGTAGACCCTCGGAAGCAATGGCTCGACATGACACGCTACAACAGCTTCGTTCGTAAGTAGTATATCCTGTTATTACTCATACGCCCCGACGCCGAGCGGGGAAGGCGACGAAAGCATCTGACCAAGAATGAACAATCGCAGTCAACGGCATAAAGTACTTCACTGAGGACTTTGTTTATGTGGCGAATGAGGCAACCATGGAACGACAAAACTCCCTTCCTGCCGGTGCTACCAAAGTTGCCAAGAAGGCGGACTACTGGGTGGCTCGGATATTGGAGGTCCGGGCCGCGGACGAGCATCACGTATATGCCCGTGTGTTTTGGATGTACTGGCCCGAAGAGCTACCTCTCGGTACGCTGGATGGCAAGAAACAAATTGCTGGTCGCCAGCCATACCATGGGCAGCATGAACTGATCGCCTCCAACCATAGTAAGCATTCCGAGAATCACCGTGCGCGTGCGTGTCATGTCTAACACTCAGCCAGTGGACATCATCAATGTCGTCAGTGTCGTCATGGGCGTTAACGTCAAGCATTGGATCGAATCAAACGACGATGATATACAAGAGTCTCTGTATTGGAGACAAGCGTTCAACTGCAGGACGTCAGAATTATCGGTACGTGGCCATTCTTGTTTCTGGATCCCGGCCTTGTTAACATAGCATCTTTCAAATAGTCGGTTGAACTGGTCTGCAAGTGCAGGACTCCCGCCAATCCCGACAAGACGCTGGTGGGCTGCTCGAACAAGCTCTGCGATGAGTGGATGCACTACGACTGCCTGCTCGACGATGTCCTCGCCCGAGTATACGATCGACTGGGAACGGATACCCCCCACAAGTCAGCAAAGCAGGCTATCAAAGAGGAAGCGAAGGAGGATACAAAAGAAGAGCCAAAAGAAGGAACAAAAGGCGACCTGCCATACCGCCTGTTGAGCCCGTCAGTCGAGGGAGAAGACAGGAAGTCGCCGATTGTCGCCACCAGCGAAATAAAGGACCAGGTGCTCGTGAAGCAGCGAGACGACGACTCATCCAAAGCCACGGAAACCCCCACGCCCGCACCGCCCAACGTCTCAGACAAGTCTTCGAAAATCGCCTTGGCAAAGCGAGGAAAACGGAAGAAGTCGTCAAAGAAACCCTGGGAGGGTCTTTTCGAAGCTACGCTCAAGATGGATGAAGGCCCTACGGTCTGGGAAATAACGGATCTACGAGAGGACGTCGAGGGAGGTGAGAAGAAGTGGACCGAGCAGGCACGTTGCCTGCTGTGTGACACCGTCATCGAGTGAGGCGATGAGGTGCATTACACAGGTACATCTATTCTCAGTGGCCTCATACCTCGAGGAATTCGTTACGCCACTCACCACCTCCCAGAAAGACGGCAATAGCGATGCTTCCCTCAGATCTTCAACGCATAGATTCTGACTTGAGCAATCGTCTATATTAAGATAATCCATGGGAGAAGGAACAAAAAAACCATACACAAACACAACAAAAACAGGCAACGGGAAACGGCACCTCACAGGTGACACGACACCGCGGGAAGAAGGACGAAGGGATGATGGCGGGGCGTTTGGGCGATTCACGGTACGGGCCGGGCTACATGGTTAGGGGCATAGCAAGGCGGCACGTCGTTTGTCTGTTCTCTCTTACAGAGGGTCTGGAAAAGGGCGCTTGATGTTTCAGGATTTGTATTTTGTTATTCTTGGATTTCTCACCTGAGCTGCGCCCAAGTAAGAGGGGCTTGGGCTTTATCTAGGAGCGTTCGCTAGGGCCTCCTGCTCTTTCTCTCTCTCTCTCTCTCTCTCTCTCTTTCATGTTTCTTCTTTTGCCCTGGATAGGTAGATTGCAGATAAATTGGATGTTTGATGAAAAGCCACTGATGAAGATGCGAATATGCAATGCAAACAGAGCAATGAGTTGGATTGGACTCTTTTGTTAAGTGTGGAATTGAGGAATACTATGACAGAAACGATGCAGCTTTGTTGCTAGGTACTATTAAATGCTGGATCGAGCTGGAATCACTCGAGGTGGCCTGGAGCTACCGGAAGCTCCAGAAAGAGGCCCAAGCTGCTGCTGCCCATCTAGTGGGGTTGATGCTTCTGGTAGCTGATAGTTGATAGCGGCCGCTAGCTGCTAGCTTCTTAGAGGCCCGTTGCTGGTGACGTGCCCCCCTGGCGACCCGACAACTCGAAACCCCGCGACTTGCTCAGTCCAAAGAACATCTTGGGCTTCCATTTTTTGCAGACCTCGCCCTGAGAACACCGCTGGAAACAATCCTCCCACAACTGCTAGCTGAGCCTGCATCTGCGCAGCAAACCGCATTGAAATGGCTGCGGACCCCTTTGATTCGGCGCTGTAGGTTGCCCGCCCCCCTCTCTCTTCCATGTCGCGAATCTCAAACAGCCCACCGTCTTTCTCGCTTCCCCTGATACCCTCGCCAGCATTTCCCTTTCCCACCCGTCTCTCTTCCTCTTTTGACTGCCAAGACTGACGAATCCTTCCTGATGCCTCTTCTTTTTACAGTGACCTCCTCCGCCGCCTGAATCCGAAACACACGAGCGAGCATCTCAACGCAATCATCTCCCTTGCCCCTGACCTGACCGAAGACCTCCTGTCGTCCGTCGACCAGCCCCTCACCGTCAAGCGGTGCAGGCAAACCGGGCGAGACTACCTCCTCTGCGACTACAACCGCGACGGCGACAGCTACCGCTCCCCATGGAGCAACCAGTTTGATCCGCCGCTGGACGAGGGCGGCGTGGGCGGTGTCGGTCCCGGAGGCAGCGAGGGTGCTGGCGAGGGTGCGATTCCCAACGAGCGGGTGCGGAAGATGGAGATTAAGGCAAACGAGGCGTTTGACATCTATAGGGAGCTGTACTACGAGGGAGGTGTGAGCAGCGTCTACCTGTGGAACTTGGATGACGGCTTTGCCGGCGTGGTCTTGGTGAAGAAGTGTACGTGGCTGAATGTTTCGAATCTCCAAATCTCTGATATCTTGTTGTGCTGACATCACTGCTACAGCTGCTACTCCAGGCACTAACACCGAGGGTGTTTGGGACTCGATCCATGTCTTTGAGGCCATTGAGCGTGGCCGAACGACGCACTACAAGCTCACCTCCACCGTCATCCTCTCGCTCTCCACCAACGTCGAAGGCACCGTGGGCGACATGGACCTCAGCGGCAACATGACCCGCCAGGTAGAGCAGGACCTGCCAGTCGAAAACGACGACAGCCACATTGCCAATGTCGGCCGCCTGGTGGAGGACATGGAGCTCAAGATGCGTAACCTGCTGCAGGACGTCTACTTTGGCAAGGCCAAGGACGTCGTAGGCGATCTGCGGAGCGTCGGCAGCTTGAGCGACGGTGCGAGGGAGCGGGAGACGCAGCGGGAGCTCATTGGCAGCATGAAGCGATGACGAGCTGGCTTTTTGGATGTCATCTGTGAAAGGAAATGTGTATATTTTTTCTGTTTTTGTTTTTTTGGCCAGTTATGAAAAGACGAAAGCGCCAGTGCAATTGAAAGCAACAATGTGTCTGAATCTCGAAAGAAACGTTTTGCTCCTATAGAAAGAGTTTATAAATCTAACAATCTGCTCACCTTTGATTTGAGGTTTGCCTATTGGCTCGTTTCGGACAAGAGCACAGGGTATTAAATGGCTCTCATTGGAATAAGGATAGTTGAATAGAAAGCGTTAAACTCGACTGACGAGGCAGTTTGGAAGACTCAATGCCATATCTCAGCCCATTCTTCACGTCTTTCGCAGGTCTCGACACTGTTATTCGTCAAGCCTCATGCCAAGGGGGGAGAATTCTGTATAACGCTATTAAAATCCAAGAGTCTCTCGAAGTTACGGCTCACGCCCGTATGACCGAATTGATTAGGTAGCATCGCCCTGGTTACGCAAAGAGGTTCCGTCGATGAAAGGAGCGATTCTCCTGCAATTTACGAGGGCATTGAAATACAAGGAAGTACCTCTATTTCACAATAAATTGTCAAAAATGTCAGGCGGTGCCGTCATATTTGGGTGCCAGATGAACGAGTATACTCAATGGGCAGTAAAAGGTAATGGCTACAAAGAAGAATTAAAGGGTACTGATGGCATACCAGATGAGCAACCACACCCTTGAGCCACATTTGAAGCACATTTCTTCCATGTTTAGTTATGCTATCTTCTTATATATATATATCAACAGGGTGATTTTTTTTTTTTAAAAAAAAAAAAATCGAAGATGAGTAGCGACTTGTAGCATCGAGCCCCGACACGTCTCGTCAATAGTTGGCTTTGGCCCAAAAAAAAGGAAGAGAAAGGAAAAGAGACATTTATCAGCGGCACTTGTGCTGGACTAGTCTTTAAGAACTTCAATTGGAATGCCGTCCTTTTTTCTCTGTTTGAATGATAAAACGCGAGATACGTGGTTATCCGGATTACTGCCACATCTGGTTCTAAAACTGGACACAAGTTTCTTCCTCACCTTCTTTCCCCAACAATCTTATTGGCCATGATACGTCAGGTCATAGTCGGTGCTTGGACTCTCCGAGAGCATAAGAGAGATTGGGCTCGGCCATGATACGAATAACACCCCTAGACCTCAGATGTGGCATCATAAACTTGAGAGAGGCTGTGGGGCATGGCACGAGAGCTCGCGCTTTGCGTCCGCACTTCCGTGTTGTTCTACTCCGTACTCCGTATACAGGGCGCAGAACATAGGTAAATGGCCGAAAGGATGGATGACTTGCATGTACGGAGTACAGGCCGGGGCATTGCATGACGTGCCCGCCCCTTGCAGGACCAGGATTCGCAGGAGGACGTGCTACTGGTGACAGCGGCGGAGGCGGTGATTGACAAGACTTAGAGCCGGCCTCAAGCGATATGTCCTTTTCAATAGCTTTTCCGCAACAAGGTTAGCAGCGCAGAGTATTAGTATTAGTATTTCGTCCTGGTGAGGCGAACGGAGCAGTGCCTGGTTTCGATCTCCTTACCCATGTCATTGGGGGCCAAGCATAACCCTGGGCCTCTGCTAAAAAAACGATGGTCCGGAGAGCAATGAATTTCCGGCATATCCTAAGCCCGATCCAGATCCAGTCATATGTTGGGCGAATGGTCATGTCACCGGATGGATTTAATAAAACGAGCTGCATGCAGAATGCAACCTGGAATATACCCGACGTGTATCTGTCATGTACGAAATCTCCTTGCGCATCTCCCAACGCGCATAAACGTCTGAAGCACATGAGCGCTTGGAGTACCCCGTGACGATGGTGGTAGATTGGCTGCTGCAGTGCGGCGGATCCTTGCGATGCTCCTCTTCCTTTTTATTCGCGAGACACTGGGACATGCTGCTCAAGATGGAACATGATCCCACCTTAGCTGTCCTGCGGCTGATACTAGCGTATGGTCTTGATCAAGTGCACCCTTGACAAAGTGTCAAAGGTATTCCACACATCCAGGGATAATGGCGATCCGCCTTGCCAGGGCCGCGTTGTGATGTATCTCTGCCTCTTCTAAGCCATTGTGGGAAGTTGTACTCTGTATTAGTAGTAATACAGCTGTGTCTGTGTGTTGGTAGACTTCAAGTTGTTGGGCGTGAGTGGATTTCACACCACGCTCTCTAGAACTGCAGGCAAAGCGGAGCAGACGAGCAGCTGAGAATTAAGCCAACGCGCACACAGCATGGCGTTGTTGTTCATGACTCGTTTTTGGCTATTTGTTGCATTGGTGCCTTGCAGGTGAGAAGATAGTCAAGCCATGAAAGTGTGGTGGAGTTGGGCAAGCCAAAACTTGGACTGGTGGCGTATGGAGTGCAACGAGAGGGCTGGCAAACATGACCATGAAGCGCAATCCTCATCCTTGTCAGTCACCTAGATGTTCCATAGTCCGTACGGTGTACATAGGTGTGAACATGCTGATACGGTGTATACCCTCTTTTGTTTCTCTCTCCGTGTCTCCGAGGCACACGGTGGGAGGGCCGATCGATGAACAATGGGGCCTCCCTGCTTCAAAGCCCGCGTGTTAATGTAGTGCCTTGCTTCGTACTCTTCATGGCCTGCGTGCGCGCACATACTTGGCACGGCTTATTCGCTATGCAAGGGCTGCCTCCTGCATGTGGCAGTGAAGGAGGTTTCAAAACATGTGTTGACTCCGTGCATTCCACGGGAAGTCTTTGGTGTGGGTCGCTGATTTCCTCCCTGCGCTCGTAAAGCAAGCCGGCGGATTGATTGCTTGTAAGCCGCCATGTTTCTCAATTGAGACGGCCCAACAAGTGTACATGTTCTCTGTAGGTAGAAGTGAGATATCCTGGCACCGTGTGACTGGGCTCTACCTGGCGATTCCACGATTTGGCGGCTGGGCATGAACAGAGAATACGCCGGATCGTGTTGATGCTTCGTGCGACAAAATGCGGTCTGTTTCGACCGCCCTGAGCGTCGAGTCATTGGCTGAGCAGCACCCTCTTCTAGAACAACGCTTAGAATGCAGTGAACCCCGCACCCCACGTCGCCAACGCTGCTTTTGTTCGACAGGTGAGAGGAGGTCTCACACAGACGTCAAAAGCCGACTCCCGCCGCTGACCCCCAGCCTCATCAAACGCTGGCTCCATAGAGGGAGCCTTGGCCAGGTACTTTAGGCTGATGATGCGCGTTGGGATCGATGGCCAAGGCAAAAAGGAAGATACAGTAAGCAAGCAAAACGTACCAATACGCCCCGTGCTGCTAGGCCTTTGCTTTTGCTGTTATACCCGCCATCGTCGCCGCCGGTCCCCGTTCGGAGCGGTTCGTCCCACCTGAAGGTTGCACATGGCGCAACAAGTCCCACTGCTAGCCTGTCACAAGGGCAGAGTCCAGAGCAATTGCTGAATTGTAGTGGCGCCACTCATTATTCCGGTCGGGCGGCGGCGTCGGGTCGGGTCGCAGAATGGATGCAGAAAGGACGCCGCAACGCTGGTGCTGGGAAGCTGGTGCTGCCAGGTAGTATTGACAAACACTGCTGCTGGTTGTAATTCCATCAAAAAAAGGATTCCAACATCTGTTTCTATTGAGAATAACGATTGGTCTGGAGAGCATGCCATCGGGAATTAATGGCCATGGTCATGGCGAGATGATAAGGGAGTCATTGCAAATGATACCACCAAGGGCACTCGGTATTAGGCAGGCAGTGGCGGTGCCTCGCCGCATAACTGTTTGGCCCTGGATAGGATCCCCTAGTAGCAGCAGCGACGGCAATAACTGGGGAGAAAAGAAGGTGAGACAATGATGCGCATTGCGGTGAACCTGGACCTGGATGTCTGGGTTCCCACAAAAAAAGAAGACACTTGGTCGTGCTTGGCACCAGAGGCGAGAGATTCAAGACAGCATCGCAAGTCGGCCATTTGTTTGGCAAATAATAACAGCCCGCTTAGCCCGCTACATCGGTGGAGATAGATGCAGGGATTCAGGGACCTGGCAGCGGTTAGCCGCCTCGAAATAGGGCCAAGTTACACATCCGTCCTCGTACAGCAGAGAGCCCTTGGGCAAGGCAATTTCGCTGCTGTCAGTGTTTGCTGGGCGAGTCGAGTCGTTGGCCGGCGGGCTTCAGCGCAACCGAGCAGGGGGAACGGAGCCAGTCCCAGCGACTCGGATGGCCGTCGTCATAACCGCCCGTCAGCACTGTGTGCCGTGTTGTTGGTCAGAGGTGGTGGCGTGTGTCCATTCACAGCCCATGCGTGCCTGGATGTGCCTGAAGGCGCCGTCGAAACTCGCGGCTTCGCTGGCTTCGCATGGTGACATGGCGACGAGATGACAGCCTGCATCGCTAATTAACAAGTCTAGCTTCGGCTAGCACCCTGTCCCGCGTACGAGTGCCTGTAACAACTCACATCTTTCCCCATACTGTACTCCGTGCTCCGTACAAGCACTCCGGACTTGGTCGCCCGCATGGAGTAGCACCGCTGCGAGGTTGTTGACAAAGCAAGGCAGAAAGAAATGAGCAAACGAATAAATGAAACCTGAGGGCACAAAGTACGTACTTGATAGGTAGACTGCTGCCTCCTCGTAGTAGTATATGGGTACTACCTACCTACCTATGTATGTACTACTACTATACTAAGGTACTAGAACCTAGTACTCCATAAAGGTACTCCATACTGCAGCATGACATGGCATGGCGGTGGAAGAAACCCAAGACACGGTGGTGCTTCTTATGGTGGTGGGGGGGGATTTTTTTTTTTTTTGGCGCTGGCCCTGCTGTGGCTCCTGTACGGAGTAATCTGCACATTTACGTGTATGTATGCACACCTGACGCTGCCCCCGATTGCTTCTCCAAAGGCGCATCGGCGGTAAATAAAAAGACAGGTCGACGCCAGCAAGCCCCTCCATGACCAATCTCTCGATCCGTGCCTCGCCTTGCCTTGCTCTGCCCACCCGGTCTCACCACCTTGCGAGAGTACAAATCGTCTTCTCTGCTGGGTCTTCGCTTCCACTTCCGCTTCCGCTTCCGCCTCGGCTTGCTGGCACAGTGCGCTCTTGCTCTCCTCGCCGGTGCCTTTTCGTCTCCTTCGGCACTTGGGTGGGTGATCCGGGTCCCTGTACCGAAACGACGCCTCCTCAAAAGGTAGCTTACCTACCCGTAGCTACCCAAGGCAGCCTTCGACCTCCCTCTTTTCCACTCTCTCTCTTCCCCCCTCTCTCTCGAGTTCCAAGAGCTGTGCACAACCCACGGCAGATTTGCTACGCTAGTCAACGCCAGAACAACTGCATCCCATCAGCCTCCCCTTGGCGACGCTGTTCCTTTCCTGACTCGATTGAAAAAAATCACAAAAAGAGCGTAGGGGGAGGGTGAAACACAGCCGCTAACTCGAAACCGTGCCCGCCACCGCGCATTCTAGACGACTTTTCCACTACCACGCAGTCTCACGCCTCGTCGACCGCCACAACAGCAGTTTCGAAATGGCTGACGAGAAGCCGTCGGTCCTAATTATCGGAGGCTTGGGCTATATTGGCCGCTTCCTCGCCCAGCACATTCACCAGAACAACCTTGCTTCGGAGGTGCGACTTGTTGATAAGGTGCTGCCCCAGCTTGCCTGGCTGGCACCTGAGTTTTCGGATGCTTGCGCACAGAGCAAGTTTCAACAGGCCGACGCCAGCAAACCAGGTAACTAGATATGGGTTTTTTTTTCTTCACCTCCTCTTTTAACATTACATTTACTCGCGGGTCACCGTCGCTAACCGTTGTCGTAAATAGAGGCTCTAGTCAAGGTATTTGACCGACCCGATGGCAAACAGTGGGACTATGTCTTCAACTGCGGCGGCGAGACGAGATATTCCCAAGAAGATGAAGTCTACAAGTTGAGATCCTTGGAGCTTTCCATTGCTGTCGGCAAGGAGGCCGCAAAAAGGAAAGTCAAGGCCTATGTTGAGCTTAGCACAGGCATGGTGTACAAGCCAGATTCGTCACCGAGCAAAGAAGGAGACAAACTGAAGCCATGGAGCAAGATTGCCGTTTTCAAGCTGCAAGCAGAGGAGGCCTTGGCCAAGATTGAAGGGTATGCTGCACCAGAACATCTCTCACGACCCCGCTCTTCGTTCCTTTTTATCTAATTCCTTCTCCATACAGGCTTAATCTTGTGGTTGTCCGCCTCCCGCATGTGTACGGTCCGTATGCCTCTCAATGGGTTGCTACGGCTCTCTGCATGGCCCGAGTTTACCAGCACCTTGAAGGCGAAATGAAGTGGTTGTGGACCAAGGACCTGCGAACTAACACGGCGCACATCCATGATGTAACACGAGCCCTCTGGGACACTGCTGTTTGGTACGACTCTGGCAAAGCCAAATGGAACGAGGCCGAGATGGGCAAAGTGCCGATATTCAATGTGGTAGACAAGGGCGCCACTACGCAAGGAACCATGGCTGACATTATCGGCCAAATTTTCAAAATCGAGACTGGCTTCCAAGGTCAGATGATTAGCACCTTTGCGAGATTGAACCTCGACAGCGTTGTCGACGATGTCAATGACGAGATTCTCGGCCCCTGGGCTGATCTGCTGGCCGACGCCGGCATTACGCGACCAGGACCCCTGACGCCGTTCATGGAGAAGGAGCTTTTGAAAGACACAGATCTCAGCATGGATGGCAGTAGGCTGGAAAGCGTCGTGGGCTTCAAGTACGAGAAGCCCGTCATTACAAAAGAATTGATTGAAGAAGTTATCGAGAGCTACAAGACGATGAAATGGTGGCCATGAAGACAAGACGAGGCAGGACGCCACGCGACACACGAGTGCGAGAAATCAGAAGCATAGCCGATTCGACGCCGAATTCCTATTGCTTTCACGAGTATGCATATTTGAAAAGCAAGCGGCTGGTTGACGCCTACGCAGACCTTGTGGTTGAACAGCTTATGGACGAGGATAAATGACCCTCGAAAGTAAACACCTGGCGTGGTAGTCTTAAGATTCACTGCGATAATTGCTGAGGACTAAAGCCGGCCGGAAAGAGAGTTCTGGCCAATGTATCATTAGATATCCACAGGGGTTCCGGGAGAGTAGTATGATATCCGTCCGGGAGTCGAGTTCAATACAGATGCTGGGCTTGTCTTTTTTCTTTCCTTGATTTCTATTCTTTCGAGAGCATGAAGGGCTGGTGGACACATGTCGGTGGAATACGGGTAATGGTTATTGTCTGTGGCCGGCGCCTAATTGCTAGTATCTGCAGGGAGAGAGAGAGGGATGCGGCTTATCCTGTTCTTTACAACTTACTAGTGACTTTCTTTACCAAGAATATGATCTTTATTGGGCCTTGGGCCGTTACTCAATAGAGGCTTTACTCAAAGAGGCGTGTTGTTGATGGCCACAAGAAGCTACCGTGGTACTCTACCTACCTACACCTATAACAGTAGGTTACGTGTGCTCCGTAGACGAAGTAGTAGTATAACTACTACTACTGCCACCTTAGTAGTAGGCACAATCAAGGCAAACAGGGGGTGATCAGTGAGGGAAAACAAACGGAGTAAAAGACGGGAAGATCCAAATACTACTAATGTAATTCCGTACAATCATACATACACCGCGCCATCACATCATAAGTACGGAGTAGCCGTAGCCAAATCCCCCTTGTCATTTTGGAGTAGGAGCATGAGAGGGGCGCGGGGCTGCGAAATGGGGGAGGAGACCTTTTTAGCGGGCTAGGCTTATAGCTACGGCGAGCCTTGTCTTTTTTGGGGGGCGTGTGCATGTGCGTGCCTATAAGCGCCTCGGAAGATGGTGACTTGTTGCTGCTGCGAAAAAGAGTGCGGCAAGCTTGTGATAGTTCCCACATGTGCTGCATTTAATGCGCACGACTTGCACCCTGCACCTCTATTTTTTTGCATTCTCTATCCCCTCTTTGTTTCTCCCTGCTGGTCTGGCATCACCGTCATCTCTCTTTCTCTCCATCTGCTTTCTTGTTTCGCCCAATACTATTAGGTCTTTGGAGCTTCCGCGTTGCCCACGCACTAATCACCATGGCCGCTCCCTCAACCAAGACCACCAAGGACCTCAATGGCAAATGGACCATGGTGAGAACCACTCCGTACAACCTTACGAACCCCTCCCCCTGCCCGTCCCATCGTCTCCCGTGATTCCCCCTGTCTTTGCTCTGCCGGGGGGGCGCCCGCTGCAAGAGGGAAATATTGTTACCCCTCCCCCACTACGAGCTCTCTCCCGTCACTTGTCAACCAGCGCCAACCGCGCTCTAGAGGCCCAATGCCTCTCTAGTCTGGGAGATGGAAGAGCTTGGCCGGCGGTGAAGAGAGGAGCACAATGATCATGGGGACAACGCCGGTTACTCAACGAAAGAAGAGGAGATGGATTAATTGCGCAAAAACTTGTTGGGCACCCCTCCTCCTCTTCCTCCTCCGTCTCTTCCGGGATATTCTCTCGATCCGCAATCCTATAAAATGACATCAGCACACAAAACGAAGCATCCCCACTAACGGCACGGGAAAAAATGAACAGAACAAGTCCCTCTCCGACTCCTCGGAGCCGGTCCTTGCCCTCCAGGGCATCGGCTTTCTGACCCGCAAGGCCATCGGCCTCGCCACCATCACGATCGAGGTGAAGCAGTACGAAGCCGCCCCCAAGCCGCCCAACACGGCCACCGACATCATCACCCACATCGACATTCTTCAGTCCGCCTCCTCGCTATCCAGCACCCAGGAGAACCGATGCTTCGACAACTTCCCCCGCGACCACACCGACTGGCTATTCGGCACCGTCACCGGCCGCAGCCGCTGGGTCTCGCTGGATGAGGTCACAGACGACTTCCTCAAGCAGGGGTGGGAGCTTGAGGGCGAGGGCAAGAGCTTCATCACTAATATCGCAGAGAACAAGAAGAATGGGTGGGTTGCTGAGCAGGTCTGGGGCTTTCAGATTGTCAACGGGGAGCGCAGGTACTGCAGACACGTTGTCGTGATAAAGGGCGAGGAGCGCGCCCAGATTCGTCTTGTTTACGACTACAATGAAGACGAGTAGATGGATTGTGACAAAAAGAAGATATATAGAGGCGGTTGAGGATATCCTGCTGCGGTGTTGAGTTGACTTGTTGCTTATTTGATATCATATAGAAGAGCCAAGGGCAGAGAAATTGTGAAGAACAGACCACATTTCAGTCCGCAGCCTTCATGTTATTTCTTGGATAACAATAAATTGAAGCGTTTACCAGGCTATTGCATTGCCTTTGAAGACATCTATTCAAAATATTGTTTAGAGGCATGCTTTGACTCCCATTTTGGTGTTGAACCCTATGTCATGATCAGATATCTGCACATGTATACATCACAGCTTTCCCTTCTCATAGCAAACCCTAGTTCTGCTTCACCACGCGTTGCCCAAATGGGCTTTCAGCTCTCTCCATTACGTTGCAATTGAAGTAAACCCAGAAGACCTCCAACACATGTTGAATAGGACCAAAATGTCTTCCAAACGCCGTCTAGGGCCGCAAACGGCATGACCCGCCCTCTCATTATCCGCAGAGGCCCGATTCGTGCTTGCATTTCCAGTGTGCTTTGCTGGCTCTGATCCTTTTGAAAAGAAAGAAGACGAAGAAAGAAAACAACAGTCTAAGCAGGCCGCCTCTTGACAAACTCCTCCAGATCCTGCACCGTCGCCACGCCCAGGACAAATCTCCGGTTCTCGTCCGTGATGACGGCAAATTCTTCCTTCCACGCCCCCTCGGGGCTATCCCCGCGGAAGAAGGCCTCGAGGTCCTCCAGCGGGGTCTGCATCGTGATAACCTGGTACTTGCGGCCTTTGCGCTGGAACCTCGTCATGGCGGCGGAGAGCGGGTCGCTGGGCTGGACGCGGCCGGCTTCCAGGAGGGATTGCAAGTGGGGGATGGAGATGTAGCCAAGCAGGGCGCGGGTTTCTGAGTCGACAATGGTGAGGTGTGTGTACTCGCGCTCAAAGGCGGAGATCATGGCGAGGGAGATGGCATCGGAGGGATTAAGAGAGAGGGCGGCGGGGGGGTCGAGGTCTTCGAC
>PXNZ01000076.1:0-148057 GCA_003012085.1 Trichoderma brevicompactum
ACACACACATACACACACATACCTACTCCTACATGCACATATAAATACACATAAATATATACAATATAAACACACATTCACATTTAATTTGTATCCACTGTCTCATCCTTTTCCTATGTAGTACATGTAGTCGACAGTGGCTTCCACAGTGATGAGGGCATCAGCATTGGCCAGACCAAATGCCCTGATTCTCTCGATGGTACTTCAGTCCTGTGATTCTGCCAGAGCTGCGGTTCTAAATGCTCTGCTGAGTTCGCTGACAAGCTGAATCTTAGTCCCGACTCTGTCAGGGGCTTCTCCGCCTACTCCTAGGCAACGTGAGTGCTCCGAACTCGGCGCTATAATATCTATCGTTTCTAACTCTCCACACATGGCTAGATATTGTTGTCTCGAATCAATGCCATCTTCAATACAGCCCGGGACCTATTCCATCAGAACCTGGTGCTACAGGGGGTTTTGCAACTAGATTTCGCAACCCGCTCTACAGTTGGCAAGGGCTCTACATCACATTTCGTGTCTCCTCTCCTCTGGATATTTCATCCTTCAAGGATTTCAGATATCACAGTCACCGCAAGCCTCCGAAACTGCAACCTCCACCACCAGGGACATCACCACATTCAACGTGAGTGGTTGATCCTCCATCATGCTCGTCCTGAGCTTGGCAAGAATTTTTGAGCTAATTGTCGATGGTAGGACGCTGTTTCGGCTGACGATATCGTGGTTTGGCCAGAATCCCAACAGCCAAGCCGAGAAAGCCTTGCAGAACAAAATCCTTGCGGGGAGGGAAATGGCCAGCAACCCACCGAACCCANNCCAGGCAACCTCCGTACGGCGGATAGCTCGAGCCTTGGCTCTCAAATAGAGCCATGCTCGTCATCTCTACCCACAATTTCACTAGAAGACGCTCCTACAACAATCTATTCTTCCTTTGGAGTATCTGAGCTGCCTACGAGATCCTTGCGGGGAGGGAATGGGTTTCATCTCCTCTGCCCCCGAATCAGGGACGAAGACGAAGAAAGCTACAAAAACCCCAGGGATCCTGAGTCCAAGATCACGCCGAATGAAAAGAAGAGGCGAATAGAAATAACATACTGGAANNGATAAGCAAGAAGCAGGCAAATGGATGAATAGTATCCTTGCGGGGAGGGAACTGCCTCTTTAAGGATCCCGAGTCCAAGATTACGCCAGATGAAAAGAAGAGGAGAATAGAGGGGGGCAAAAAGCGGATAGAAATAACATACTGGAATAGCCTCATCTTTGGCTTCGATAAGCAAGAAGCAGGCAAATGGACGGATAGTATCCTTGCGGGGAGGGAACTGCCTGAAATACTTCCCGGAATGTGTTCTGAACTGGTACATGAAGAGAAAACAGCATGTCGAGATGTTCTCGGAGTAATACAAACCCGTATTCCTGACGTACTTACAGCTGCTGACTTCTAAAACAGGCGATGGAACGAGGAAGCTGTTACACAGATTTAGCATCTGCTCGCAGCCTCTTGCTCTGTGTCCCCCAACCTACGATGTTGTCCGTTGACGAGACACTCTTAGAGAAGATGAACCAAGTAACCTCCAGACTGCTTGACCAGTACATGGAAGACATTAACAGAGGTTGTGGATGGCGTTGTATGCGCTCAGTTCTACCTGGAATAAATACATAGAGGAGACTTTTCAGTAGAGCATATACTACAGAATGAACTTTGAGGAATCTCACAATAACCTCACATATAAAGGAAGATACTGGGGCCTAGGGGCAGTGACATTGGCCAGGCGCTGTGGCTTAGGGCTGTTAAGAAGAGAGTTTTGGTTCAACCATTTGAATAGGGGGGATTACTGTACGGTGCACATTAGAAGGACGTGGCAAAAGTACGATTAACCCCCTTTACACGTTACAAGACGAGTCATCTCGATGGGGAAAGGTACAGTGCATATACAGAAACGTTATTGTATATGATAGAAGAGGGTAGAGGCCGTTGTCAAAAGATCACAAGCTTGAAACCAGGATATATTTTCTTTTGAATACCACAATCAATTTCAGTCTATTAATATCTGCAAAAAGCTCTATCTGCCTTTGACAAGGGAATTCACACTCTCCATGATTAGTGGCAGTCGGGAGCCTTGGCGGGACGGCAGAAACAGAAAAGATTCTAGTCGACCCTCGAGACTAGATTCCGACACTTCTCCTTGACAATGCTCCGCCAGCTGTTGAAGAAACCACACATGATTGGTGCTTGACTCTGATGCCACCAAACCCATAACCAACAACCATAAACGCAGCTCCTTGGGCATCTTCATCTCTTCCTCTGGAGAGGAATTTTCCTTCAGCAGAGCACAGAGTCGCGCAGCTGCGTGTTGGGCGCTCACCTGCGGTCCTCTGGCTGGAATGGAGCTGAAGATGAAGGTTAGTGAAGCAACGCTAATGCAGCTCTCGAGGCGACTCATGTGTTGATTGTTACCAAGATACAGCAGAAGACGGCATGTGATTGCCTGAGATCGCCGAAATAGCCAGCATTCCGCGTCGGGCTCAATCGACGAACAGGACCACGCCTCGTTGGCAATCCGGCAATACGCAACCAGGTCCTGCAACACGCTCTTGAGCTCTTTCGAAAGCGATGCTGAAAGGAGACTTGTGCCAAGACGAGGCAATACCGAGCACCCCGTAATCCCAAGCTCCTTTCGAAGCGAAGATGGCAGCGGCCCTGGGTCCCAAGTTATAGGAATGACGGGTGGTTTCCATTCGCTAACGGCTAGATATTTGTCTGCCAGTATCACGCTATCCAGCACGTAGGGATCGAATTGTTCCCATCCCCCAGCGTCGTTTACAACTTGAAGCAACGCCTTGAGATGCATGCGGCATGCGGCGAAAGCGTGCGATCCCAGCCTGGAGACCATGGCGTGTCTCTGCGGCGATTGCTTCCACATCAGGGGCAGACCATTCCACATCTCCGTAACAGCAAGGGCATACATGGACAGGAGAAGCCAGTCGTCGATTTTGTATCTCGGAGTGGAGAGATAGGCTCGCACCGCTCGGAGAGCCTTGTCGAGGAAATACTCTGGCTGCTTTGCAGAGTCAAACCGGCCCATCATCCAGCCCAAGAGACTTGAGCCGTACGCGAGAGTTGAGTACATGAGCTTTTCATCCTCGATACAGCGCTTTAGGCGCAGCTGGAACATTCTGTCGTGCCGCATGGGGGTTTTCTTCAGGAGCATGGATGATGGGGCAAAGGACTCTGCGAGAAAGTTTGCTCGCGAGGCGTGAGAAAAGGTGATTTGGAGGGTGGTATGAGTTCCAGCGTCGAGACGGGCGATTGTGCAGTGGAAGGGATCAGAGGCATTGTACGACGGTTTCAATGCCGTTGACAGGGATTTTGAAGATGTTACTGGAAACAGTCTACCATCTTTTTTGTCCATTTGCTTCTCTTCTTTTGCAGCAGTTGACTTGACAGGTTTTCTCTTGTCGACAAGCTCGACAAATTTCAACTCGACTCCCCCCATCTGCGGAATTGCCGAATCATCCGACGTTGGCAGAGTGGTGATGAATTTGGACCATGGCTTCGATTTCTGCGACACTGCTTCGTGTCTACGCCGGTTATTCTGCACATGGCTCAAAATGGCAGATCGTTCACCAGCCTTACTCCTAGATAGGAGACGCGACGTCTGCGTCTTGTTGATGAAAAGCAGCGACCCAGAGCTATCCATAACGGGTTGTCTATCAGTCTCTTTCTGGCGTGCCCTGGCCCCCCCACAAGGACTGCATCCGAGCGCGGTAGTCGATGCTATTAAGCGCCAAGACGGGACACAATGGAATGGAATTCGGACGGTCCGGCAACTGAGCCTTTGCCGCCTCACATTAGCTTATGGCACAAGCCCCGCGGCTGTACTCGTCGTCGTCTGGGGCTGGGCTCCTATGCGTGCGGAGGATTCCGAAGGATTTTGCTGCCAATGCAGTAGCTGCTTACCGTTTCTGGGAGACACAGTTCCTATTTGGGGATAACTGCTACCGGGGCAACATTGCGCCGTAGGAAGAGAATTCATGATTATTCAACGCCTATTCGATGTCTATTTGTGTCGAAATCAAAAAGGATCTTTGGGATTAGCATGGGAATAACCGTTGTTTGACGTGGTGATTTGGGGGCTGCCGTTTTACCCAGATTACCCAGAATTACGAAGCTGTTCCTGGCCGGAGCGGCAGTTGGGCCGATGGAAGGATCTGAACAACAAGATGCTGGCCGAATGCACGGTTTATGCCAGTTTTGCACATTACACTACTCTTTTGAGAGATGGCTTCGACATCACAGCCCCGAACTTTTGGATATGATCCATCGCGCAGGAGGCTTTCATTCAAGGAATTGGGGAGACTGACAACATCAAGATGATTATAAGAAGAGAGAATAGTCGGGTGATGGGTAGATGGAAGAAGCCTTTGATCAAGCAACAAAGACGATTGATTCAAAGAACCACATTCACATTCTCCTGTCTTTTAACGTTCAGATTCAACATTCAGTATACAAGTTGACAAACTCCAACCGCCAGCATCCCTCATCCTTTCTTCGTGATGCGTCGACTCTTTCTCGGCAGTTTCATTCTTTCATCTACTCTAACAGCTACTGCAGCGCCTGCCAGCAATGCCGTCTCTAGCTGCCTTCCTGTTGTAGACTTGGGATATGTTTGTCTAACCCCTAATCACCCTTTTCAAATTTACATACTTACCTTTCAATTTGCAGGAACTTCACCAGGCCCTCTCCTACAACAGCACGACGGAAACCTACACATTCCAAAACATTAGATACGCTCAACCTCCCGTTGGAGACCTTCGATTCCGAGCCCCGGCGCATCCAAAAACCAACCGAACAGCCGTACAAACAGGCTCTGAGCTGCGGTTCTGTCCGCAAGGTGTTCCCGTTTGGCAGGGCGATGCATTTGGACCAATTGCTCAATATTCAAACCCTGCCAATGCGTTTACTCTACAGAACTGGGAAAAGAGCATAAAAGACGGCCAGCCGCCGCCACTTAACTGGAACAATGGCGCCAGTGAAGACTGTCTCTTCCTTGACGTTCATGTAACCAAAGAGGCGTTCAAGAAGGCTGGCCAGAAGGCATGTGGAGACGGAGGGGCGCCTGTCCTTGTCTGGGTAAGCTTAATCTAAGCTTAGTTCTTTTGGATTTATACGATTCAATTGGTGTCCGTTTCTAACATGTTCCTATACAATAGATCCATGGTGGCGGCTTCGCTCTCGGCTCCAAGACAGGAACCCCAACTCCTGGATACGACCCAGTCGGTCTTTTTGAACACGCTGCTGCAAACTCTGATGACGGACTTGTCTTTGTCGCTCTAAACTATCGCCTTGGTGCTATTGGATTTCTGGCTGGCCCCGAGGTTGAAAAGAATGGTAATCTAAATGCAGGTCTTCTTGATCAGCGTTTCGCTCTGCAATGGGTCCAGGACAACATCCACCTCTTTGGAGGTTCAAAAGACCGAGTCACCCTTGTGGGAGAATCTGCCGGCGGCGGATCGGTCCTCTTCCACATGACTGCAAAGAATGGCAAGGGAGCTGGTTTGTTTTCCCAGGCCATCCCGCAGAGCCCGGCAACCATTCCCACTATGCAGGTTGCTCAGAACAGTTATAGCCAGTTCCTGACCTATCTCAACGTGAACAACTTGGAACAAGCTCGTGCTGCTGACACACAGTCTGTGATTGCTGCCAACGCTGCACAAATTGGAGCAGCACCAACCACCACTTACATCTTTGGCCCCGTGATCGATGGCGAGTACATTACCGACTCTCCCACAAAACTGATCAAAGAAGGCAGATTCGAAAAGTCGGTCAAGGTGTTGGCAGGCCACAACATGTTTGAGGGCGCCTTTTTCTTTGATCCCAACATTACGACCAACGACGAATTCAAGACTTGGGCTAGCCGATCGTTTGCAGGATTGACGAGCAAAGATGTCGACTATCTCGCCAACACACTGTACCCTCCCCATTTCGATGGATCGCTGGGCTATGTCGACCAGGATAGCAGGCAAATGGCACTATGGGGCGAGGCTGTCATTGATTGCAATTATTACTGGATTAGTCATGCCGTACAGAACAGCGGATATGCCTGTGAGTAATCTATTAGTACTATTGTCGTTTCTTGAGCTGTACCACTAACTGTCCTCTAGACGAGTTTGGAGTCTCTCCAGGATTCCATATCCAGGATCTCAAATACACTTTCAACGATCCCACGTCTGCAGCTCCGTGGCCAAAGGCCCAGGATGCTCTCCAGAAATCAATCGTTACCTTTGTCCAGGGAGGTGTTCCCAAGTTTAACCACAAATCGTTCCCTCATGTTGGATCCCATAACACTATTGTCAATATTACCTCCCAGGGACCGATCCAGGCTACCAGCAGAGTAAATGCAACGAGGTGTGATTGGTGGGCAAACATCTCTCACTAATTAGGGAATCAATTCTAGAGAGTGTGAGAATATGAGGGAGAATGCACGAGATAATCATGGACAACGAGACAGAATGGAAGTAATACTGATGGATTTTAATGTAATTTAGGACAATGTTGATTACACTTTGAGTTTAATAGACTTTGCTTTTAGAATTGCCTCTGTTATCACCAAGCTTTTCTTTTGTATATCGAATGCTGACATTTGCTGGGAATACTTTTCGGCAGTATTCCAATTTTACGCGTAGAGGTTCATGAGGCAGTTATTGATTCAGCCACGACACGAATCCGGGCAGAGTGGCTGAGTGGTCTAAAGCGTTAGACTTGAATCAACTCTACGATTCTCGCTATCTAATACCTTCGGGTGCGCAGGTTCGAACCCTGCCTCTGTCGAGTTCTTTTTTTGCTTTTTTGCTCATAGACCCTGGTTTCTATTTGATTTTGGCAATTTGCGCATTTCTCTTTATTCGCGTTGGTGCGCGACTCAATATTTGGCATGGGAAATTGACGGGTTACATGCTTTGATGCAATCTGGCCATCGTGATCTGGATAGCAGCGGAAGCTTTTCTCATACATTCAGCAAACAAACTCTTTTCATATTTACACGTGCCCATTTGATCACAAGTTCCGAACTTCCAAGAAGATTCAATAAATCTCACAATAAATCTCACCTCGTAATAAGTCAGATCTTTAATTTGTTTGCCAGATATTACCACCCATCTTGAGTCCAGAAATGCGGATTAGTAAACAATAGTCGAATCCAGTAAAATAGGCATCCTTAGGCAGAAATCCGCTAAACCGGCCAGCACCACCACTTTTTACATATCTATTGACAGTTTTCAATATTCGACCGAAATTAAATCCAAAAGAATCTCGTATAGATCAATTCACTATTGGATCTTTGCTTATTCTAATTGCGTGCATTTTTGCCTCTATATTCGCCATTATTTTTCACAATCATGAGAGCTCCATATGCGTATCCGTGAAGCTATTTCTCGCGCCTTCCTTTTCTCGCTCCTCCCTTACCCTATACCTGCGTGACGAGTTTCAAAGAGCGGAAGGAGTTGCTTAGGAAGGAGTCAGTTGCGATGACAGCATCATCGCTTAACGAGCCAATCGAGAGATTGAATCGATGAATCAAGCGAATACGGTCACTGATGCCGAAACTCTATTTCAATCGACCCGAATACGCAGGACCTCATCTTCTCTCCTCAGAATTGAAAAAAAAAAAAAAAAAGCGTTCTAGACAAACTCGTTTCTCTTCAGCTGTTCTTCCCCTCACGATGGCTTCGACCGTTTCTTTATTCCAGGGTCAAAACCCTCAACCAGCTCAACAGCTTAATTAGTCGGAATTCAAAACTCCGACTTGAATGCCCGGTCCCCCTTTTTTCCTAAACTAACGAGCAGCTATTATTCCCACTTGAAGCTGCAACCTCTCTAACGATGACCCGAAAAAAAGAAACGGGATGCCCCCTGCTTACACATGGCTGACCCCACGCACGTCAAACGGTTCGTTCGGGATAAATTCACTAGACCCAAGAATCTAGGCTGATGGACTATTTTCGTCCGGATTGGTGATGTCCACTTTAGGCAATGGCCGGTCTACTAGAACGGCGAAAAGGCGAGAATATTGTGCGATAGTGCAAAGTTCCGTTGCCGTTTTGATGTGTGGAGAGCATGGTTAAAAAGGGCTTATAATCCGCCATTGCCTGACTATTTGGACTCGCGCCATCACTCGACGTTTTCCCCCTTCACCCTACCCAAAGTCAGCAGCACCAATTGTTTCCCATTACAACCATCATCTGTGCCCACAATGAGCGACGATGAAGCACTCGCAGAGTTTCCCGAGGGAGATCGTCTCTCTGGCCTCATGAGCCTTTGCCCGCGCTACATTGTCGTCCCTTCCAACCCGCCAGACGGCATCTCTTTTGCCATGACGGGACACTCTCAGGAATGGGATCATCTGACCTACTTGCATTCTGGCATTTCAAATTGCAAGCCCGGTATTTGGAAGGCCGAGATGAAGGTCATCCCTGGGGGCGAAGTTGGAAACGCCAACCAGGAGGCATGCCTTCGCTGGGTGGAAGATTTGAACGATGATAATGAACTCGATTTTGGCGTCAGTCTAGATGAGTGGCAGGCCTGGGATCAAGGTTTCAAAGATAGGTTTGATGAATCTGTCAAATGGGACGAAGGTGTAACCTGGAAGCATGGCGGCACCTACTACGATGACGGCGGCACCTTTGCCGTCCTTTCCATGGCCTATCTCACTCGTGAAGCAGCACACCTGATAGAGCAGGGAAATGATCCCGAAGAGGAGGAAATTGACGACGACGAATATGCCGGCTATCTCGAAACACTTACCCTCAATGACAACCCTATCAATCGGGCTGACATGATTAGGAACGAAGGCTTCGTGCTGGGAGGGCTCCACTGTAAGTTGTACTCGTCTGGAAATGCAAGATCGGACAAGCGCTGACAGAGTTCGGACTACTAGTTGCCCAGGATAGTATAGGCGGGCCTCCCGCAATTGCCGTGGCTGAGAAAGACGGCCAAGTGGTCGGAATTAAACTTTTCTCTGATGAAGAAGAGCTTGATGAAGGGACTCCATTTGACACGCAGCCTGGCAAGCTTGTTTTCTAAATGTCGACTGGAAGTGTCGAGGGAGTTGCTTTTACAACGGGTCTGCGATTTTCTTTTTCTTTTTCACGCGCAAAGGCATCATTGAATTATGGAGGAATGGAGTGATGCAGCCAACAATATGATACGCTTTCAAATCTTCAAATATTTACTGTACAGACCATTCGCCTCGAGCCGAAGCAACCCAAACGCTTTGGTGTAAACCCGAGGCAGCATCGCTTCGCTTCACCATTGATCCCTCCCAAAAATCTACGTCTGGTATGCCAGCTACTTGTCGTTGGCAATCATCTGAGCAGCTTCTTCAGCAACGTTATACTCGTATAATTTGCGCGTCGGCTTTGCCACAGTGTTGGGGAAGAAACCTGCAAAGACTGTAAGGGATTATTCCGTACTCGGACTCTGACCACCTCGGATACGAGGCTGCAGCATGTCACCTACCGAGGAGCTTGAAGATTGAGTACATTGCGTACTCCCGGATGACGCCCATATCGCGCTTAGAATTCTGAATCTTTTTCGCACTTTCCAGTATTTCCGTGACGCGTGGTTTTCGCAGGTCAATATATTGTCTTGCGGCCGTGGTAACTGCTTGTTTCTCATCGACGGCGCCACTTGCGTCGATCCGTTTTAATTGATGTGCCAAAAACAGAACAAATGATTCACAGTCCTCCAATGCTTGGGATACACCCTGGCCCGATGTCGACGGCAAGGCATGGGCTGCATCTCCAAGCAGGACAACTCCATCGCGCTCCCAAGTTGGGAGTGGCGGCGACGTCCAAGTGGGATACATGTTTGTAGCGCGGGCAGATTTGATGACTCGCTGGATGACTGGATCTTTCCACTCGGCATGCCTCTCTTGCAGCTGTCGACAAACATCATCCATGTCGAGAGTGTTGCGATCTGGACACTCTTTGATCTCGTATGTGGACCACCAACCCAGAGTCTCTCCTGGCTCGGAGACGAGGTAAGGAGAATCGCGATTAGGGTCTGAGGGCTTGCTGTCTGGGAAGTAATATCCAAAGAAGCCATTGCCCCCAAAGATAAAGTTCATTGATCCCTTTTCGACAAATTCTGCCAAACCAGCCGCTGGAATGAAGCCTCCAATCCCGACAAGGCCCCTTTGCGAAACACAAGCAGTTAGCATAGCTAATACGTTGACAGGCATACGTTGGTGCTCACTCATAATGGGGAGGATATGGGTCTTGAGTTGCATCGGGGAACAGAGCCCTTTTGGCAATTGATTTGACACCATCGGCACCAATTACGAGGTCGGCTTCCACTGGATCGCTTCCGTCGACAAATTGGACAATATTCCTCCCTTCAGGATTGGCGACAACCTGCGACACTCGTTTATTGACAATGTCTTTGTCGGGGATCCGAGTGCGCAGGCACCTCCAAAGAGAATGGCGACTGCTCGCCACCATGTTTAGCTTCTTGGAAGGAGTGCCTGGCTCTCTCGTACTGTTGCCGTTGGGATCAATGTACATGAGCAGATTGCCATTCTTGTTCTTCAGGTTGGATCGCGATATTACATATCCGCCGCGAGTAACATCACAAAGGAGGTCCTCGTCAAGGCGCTGAAGCACACCGAGGCCATTGGGTGCGATACCTAATCCGCCACCGACAATGAGCGTTGACGAGTGTGTCGGTCCTTGTTCCCGATCTTCAGATGTGACGTCCTTTCCGGTGTCATAAGCCTCGTAGATTGTGATGTCGTGGTCTTCAGCTGACGCATCGATCTTTGGAAGATGCTTTTTCAACTCGAGGTACACTGCGCATCCGGCGATGCCAGCACCGATAATGGCAATCTTCATCTTGGGACCACGGACTGTATCTCTCTTTTAGACAAATTCAAGGTAATTATGATTTTCAAGTTCGTACGAGGATGTAAGAGAACAGGAAAGAAACTGCGATGAAGAGCACGGCTATATATATGCCTCCCACTGCGGCGTATATAAGAGCCCACGCAAGCATCATCATTCCTTCATTTCGTTCCATGGGCAGCAAAACCGTATCAAATCAGCCTCACACGGTGCATCTCGGGAGAGCTTCATCGACGGTGGAGCCGCTAAATCGCAAAGCTAACCTTTCTGAGCCTTGGAAAGCTTCAAGTTTCAATGCGCACAGGCCGGAAATCCATCACCAGACGGCCTAATCACCTGTGAGTTCGGTCCGCTCAAACTGGCTTTGCCTGTTTTCTCATAACAGCCCAAGCCAAGTGGCGACAACTTTTCTCCGCATCCCAGGCTGAAGACTTCTTTTGCAACCAAACTGGTCTAGTGATGGCAGCGAGAGCCGCTGGCGTGGCGGTGCCATTGCAGATGCCAAACTTGGCTCGCCTCTCAAATCTCGTTCTCGGGGAAATTTGTACGAGGTTAGGCCATGAGGATCCATGGAACCGGTACTAACAAAGGCCGGCCCAGCGTCTTCTCTTGTAACGTGACAACGGCTTGCTTCATTGATTCGGGATGGCCGTAGCTCATCATTCGACGGAGTAATTGAGAAGAATATGAGCAGCCACGTCGGCAAAATATTCGCGGGATGGCGCCGAAATGCCTGCAAAGCCTCCCTTCTGAAATCCCTCGAGTATTCTCACAGCCACCGCCCTCTGTTGTGAAGATGAGCTCCACAGGGCAGCAATCTTGAGCTGTTTGACCATCATGATGGAACCACGGTCTGCCATGGAGCCAGACGTCGCACTAGTCATATCGTGTGCAGACAAGATTGACTGCGTGTGTTGTCTAACGCGGGCGTCGTAGGAAGCTGCTGTGGGAGAGACCAGATGCAATAGTCGAAGAACAATCACGTTGGCGGCATCGTAAAGTGAGATCAACGCCGCCGTTGGAACGTCGGTAAACGGTAGCATAAAGCCATGGGTGTCAAGAGATGTGGTAAGGTCGTCTTCGGTTGTTGGAACTGACTTGTCTTGATCTCCTTGATCTCCTTTTAGGGAGGCATAGAACATGCATTCTAACCGCCATTGCTGGATCTGACACCTTGCGTCCTGAATGAGCATGTTCAGTTCAGTCGTTAGCTGACGTGCATCGCCAACCCGGGGCGCAATTAGTTGATTTGCAACCGAGAGGCATCTCTGCACGGCAAAGAGAATGTCGACCAGCTTGTCAAAAGTGAACTTGTGGTGAATCTCGAAAGGAGTCGTCGTCCACTCTGGCGACGCAAAGGGGTGAAGCTCATTCTCAGCCATTGCCGCCACAAACTACACCAAGGATAAGAAAGGTATTAGCATCGTAATATGAGGAATCAACCTTGAAGAGAGGGAAGGGCTGAGGCGCACTGTTTGGAGGCGCAGATGGCTAAAGATCTGATGCATAAACCCGCTGCGGCAGCGTTCTGGTCCTTGGACCTCCAACAATGAAGCCGCACCTTTGACATGCTTCTGCCACGCCTTGGGGCTGGTCCCAGCAGAGGTTTCGAAATGGATGAGCATGACGGCTGCACATACAGCGCTTTCTGGAGAGGACGAATATTCATGTGAAAGTAGAAACCGTAAGCCCTGCAGCGCTCTCATGTACCACCTGCAGGCTTCTGTCTTGATAGATACATCGCCGACGGCTGTGCCATAGCTGAGCATCGATGCTGCGCGAATCGAACATTGAACAGGAGATAAGTTGGGAGAGGCAAGAAAGGAGGGTAGCTCGTGTAGCCAAGTCCTGGATGTCCCACCAGGCATTGGCGATGACGGCTTTACGGGCCCGAAAAAGAAATCAATGAAATGAGAGACAAAAAGCTGGTCAAAGACACTGGCGCGGGATGGCTGCGGTCCTGGCAACGGCGATAGGTTGATCACGCTGCTACGTGGTGATTTCGTCTTGATGGTTGTGAGAGCAGCTGATGAATCACGCAATGAAGTGTTTGGCATTACTGTGTGGACGAAGAAGGCGTCTGTCCGGGCACCGGGACACTGCAAGCCCATGTTGAGGCATCGTAGGCACTCTGGAAGTGACTGATCGCACTATTCAAACAAAAATCATCTAAGTTACAG
Source organism: Trichoderma brevicompactum (assembly GCA_003012085.1). Taxonomy (NCBI): domain Eukaryota; kingdom Fungi; phylum Ascomycota; class Sordariomycetes; order Hypocreales; family Hypocreaceae; genus Trichoderma; species Trichoderma brevicompactum. The sequence goes on from PXNZ01000076.1 coordinate 13,074, forward strand.
GTCTCGAGTTTCATAAGCAGCTGGATCGGCAGCATGGGCGCACCTTGACTCTGCGCTTCCGACATGTCGCGCAGCCTCTGCTTCTGCCGGCGACATTAACCATGGCGGGGACTGCAGATGCTGCCCGTGATCATGAGACGCGGTTGGCTCTGTTTCGATCACTCAGTTCATACTCGTCGCCTTTCTGCGTGTACGGAATATTAGATCCCTAGCAAATGAGAGCCACTCAAGGACACCATGACCCGAAGTTACTCCGTGCCATAAGCCCCCAGTCTCACGAGGCGCGCGGCTCCGAGAAGAGGGGGGATCGCCAGGAGAACTTGTTTCTGCCTCGCCACTTTATTAGCTCCTGGTGCTGCTGCTCAACGCAAGCAAACGCAAGCCATCAATGAGCCTCTCGTCTAATCCCAAACCGGATACGTCGAACAGCTCATCGCCAGCTTCTCCTGCTTGTCCCCCCTGAGCATTCTGCCCTTGCAATTATTGCCTCTTTGAGCTGCAGACCGACAATTGCATCCCTCCAATGAGCGGCCGCAGGATGAGCTCCAGTTCTCCAAGCAAGCCTCCACTCCAGCCGATAACCATGGGTTGCTCTGCCACGTCACTGGGGTCACTTGGAACCGGCAGGGCTGTTAGGGGAGCAAAAGTGGAGCGACGGTCAGATGCATCTCTTTCACACTTTGGGCAGCGAAACTGATTTCAAGGCATAATGCGTGTATGACTGTTCGCGACTCAGCCTCTGTTTATCCCCACGATCAGATCAGACCCTTTGTACAGCTGCAGTCGTTCCGCTGCTCTTCTGTTCTGCATTGCACTCCGCGCTACCCCGGGATTTTTTGGTTTTTTTCCTCACAGTCATACATATCTGACCCATCATGGGCGAAGACCTTCTCTCGCTCGTGTTCAAAGACAAGAAGATCAAGGGCAGGGCCATTAGAGCAGCGGCGAAGCTCTTCGCCAATGCGACCCCCATCGTCAAGACCATCGAAGCAGGCCATGGAATCATCAAGATTGGAGAGACGCTGTCCAAGGCAAATGAGCTGGCGGGTAGGGTCAATGACTTTGCGCCCAGGGCGAACCAGATGGCCGATGGCCTGAACAAATTCATCCCCGCCATGCAGGTCATGGGCCAGTCTGTCTGCGATAGCGCCAGAATTTTTGCGTATTTTAGCATGATAGCGACGACAGTCAGGATTGGCGTCAACATTGTTCAGACATACCAGGGAATCCAGGCGCTTCAGCTCATTGCCGCCAAGCTCCAGGACATCTCGGTCAGCCTCGCAGCGCAAACCGCTCTCATGGCGCAGAAGGAGTTTCCTGATTACGTACACAGCATGATTAGAGAGCGGCTCACTCAGACGTCCGACGATGCTTCGCGAGATCACTGGTTCTTTCTTTGGCATCCGGATGATGACTGGTATCCTAAATTTTTTCACCTCTTGGAGGAGAAGCCGCTGGGGTCCAGGTTTTGCGGTTACACGAACCAGATAGATTCTGTATTCGTCTTCATGATTGCAGCCAGGCGGCGAATCACAGAGATGGAGTACAAGGCACGGCGACGAGGGCATTCGATACGCCCAACACGGCTGCATCTTCTGATCCCAGCGTATCAGCCTATTCTCGTCGCCGAGGCACTTAAAATTCCAGAGGAGGTCGGTGACTTTGTCATGGAAGGCCGCATCAACAGCAACAGAGAATTTGTCTGGCTGAATCTGCCCGACGACCAGAGGCACTACACTTTGAACATTGGCCAGTGGATTCCACCGAGCCCTGGCTGGCTTGGTTGGGCCGCATCGAAAATTGGACTGGGAGAGAAGCCCCAGAAGCTGCGAACCCCTAGAGCTCTCGGATCCAGCCAAATTCCGCTGGAAATCGAGGCGACACCGTTGCCCGTCAATGACGACGATGACGGGAGCAGTACCCTGGTCAACCCTTCGATAGCGCCATCCGAGGCCAGCTTTCAGGAAGATGAAGACAAAGACAAAGATAAGAAGCGGCGGCAATCGACGCCGTTGCACCAGCGCGAGCGGCGGCATCGCAGCAGCAGACGGAATTGAAAGGGCTAGGAAAGGGATCAAACGGAAAGATGACGGGTATAGGTATAGGCAAGGGCATGGTTTAGGCATACACACATCACTCAATTATTTTTCTTCTTCTTCTTCTTTTTCTGTTGCAAGTCGGATCCAAGACGGTACAGTCAGCCTGGCGTTGGAAAGCCCAAAGAGAAACACAAAGAGAGATCTGGAATCTCTGCATCATTTTACAAACAGAACGACGGCATCGGTTGGAGTAAATAGAATCATTTGGCATCAAGATTGCGAAATCATGAAAGATTTGTTGACATTTTGTATATACCATGGAAACGTTGTGCGAATGCCTTTGTTTCCATTTTTCTTTCTTACTGATTAACGGTTCCGTGAGGAGGCTGCCTGGCGGTTAGTCTCTCCTCGCTTTATTCACTTACTCAACGAAAGCTCTTGTTCCTCTGGACAGATAAAAAGGTTAGACTCCACAGCTGCCGCACGTCGCTTTCTGTCCCGCCGCCCACGCCGGGTGGTGGAGGAAGCACGCCAAGAGGAGAAAACTTGAAGTCTGCTGCTGTTCCATTCTTACCGCCGTTATACGTCCAACTCCATACCTCGGATTCGAGCTGCTCTGCGTTATCTTCGATAATGTCCCACAGCTTGTTGTATGCACTCGTTAAAGCGGTATACACACCCTTGTTGCTGCAAAACTGGGGGATCGTGGTTGCATTCGTTATCGACGACGGAATATCTGTCACATTCGTGGCATGGCATCGCTCAAGTTGCCGCTCAAAGCCCTTGGCCATCAACGCCAGTTGCCAGCTCCAGACGACGGTGCCGTGGTAGGCAGAGTTTGTAAAGTTTGCAATGAGGACGTCATTGTTTGACAATGCCGGGTTTGCCACGACAATGCCCACTGGAGTGTTCAATCCGGCCGGGAATGGGCGAAGGATTGAGTTTGCAGAGGCGTTAATAAAGGTTGTGAGCTGTTCATCGTCTGTTGTGTTGAGCAAGTAATGGCGAAAGCCCGTGTCGGTGTGTGTGATTGGGATAATCTCGGGCGTCGTGGTGCTATTGATGGACAGTCCGTAGTCTATAATTGTGCCATCGGTGGAGTAATTTGACACTGAATCGCCATTGGTAGGGCCGTTGTAGAATGTGTTCTTGCTTGTATACTGCTCCAGACGTGTGACGGCCGTCTCCGTAGTCATGTTGTGCTGGAAGAACTGTAGCGTCTTGTCTTCCCACACCTTGGCCCTCTGTGCTGCGACTGTGGTCCAGTTTCTCGTGACAGAATTATTGGGATATACGCCTGGCATGGCTGCCAAGCTGGAAATGGCATAGAGAGCAGCAGGTGCTAGAGCGCAGTTGACATCGAACGGGATGCGGCCGTTGGCAAGGCCGTAGGTGGAATCGCGCCACTGGCCCACGATTTGATCCGGCTTGAGAGCAATGAGGTTGTCCACTGTTTGATTCTGCTCAAATGCCGCCGTGATGTTCATAATCTTGCTGGCAGTCGTGTAGCTGAGGTCGCCCCAGGTCAGATTTAGATTGGCTACATCAATTGTTCCAGCCTTGGTGTTGAGCAGCGGAGCGATCCGTTCCGGAGACGAGTTAAAGTATCGCGCCATCAGAATAGGGAGATAGTAATCCGTATCAATCATAGGATATGTGAAGCCGGCCGCTGTGGACGTGATGTTATTCTGCAGATTCACAAACGTTGCATAGTCGCCAATGGTTTCTTCGTGGCACACCGAGCCGTCTGTCCGGTTCACACGCTCGAGTGCTGCTCCGATGACGGCCTCGATAGCGGAACCATTGCCAGTGCTGAGAACGGGCTGCAGGAGGAGTGCGGCAATCATGCTATCACGACCAAAGTAAGTAAGGAATCGCCATCCACCGGCCAGGAGTTTCTCGGTGTAGGAGAAGAAGGAGAGGGATGAGACCGTCTCGGGCTGTTGTTTTATGAGAGCCTGAGACTGGTTGTTTAGTATTTGGCTTGGAGTCAATTGCTTGAGTTGAGGGTAGTTGAACGAGGCCGAGAAATGGTAGAATCCAGATCCAAACCGTAGTGTTGTATTGTCAATTCGAATGCGGTTGTCGCTGTTCTTCCAAGGCACGAGCGTGAAAGTAGTCGTCGTGACGTTGTCTAGCCACAAGCGAGAGATTTGAGCACCCGTCTTTTGGAATCTTGTGACTTTGACGCCAGCTTGAATGATAGGGCTGAGAAGGCTTGGTCCTTCTGTGAAATCGCGTATGTTTCTCACGCTACCAAGTATGGCAATGGGAAGCTCGGCCGAGTTGTTGAATGAGAGTACACCTTCAACACCAACGACCGGGTTGGAAGAGTCTTTGCTCTTGCGGTATACTGGGCCTAGCGGCGTCCCAAGCGTGGAATTGACAAGCTCAATGGCAAGGCTGCCATTTTTACCACTCTGAGGCTGAAAGAATGTGCAGATGCCGCTGTTGCCAGCAGGCCAGGCAACAATGAACCGGGGGCCGATGATGGAGAGGTTGCTGTCAGGGAGAGGGCTGGTGATGACGGCTTGGGCATCAACGTGGCAGTCTGAATAAAAGTAGTCCTGGTAGGGAGGATCGCTGAGATGTTGGGTTCGGGCTGAACATGCTGATGGTAGTTTGCTATTGTGGGCAGATTGTGCTGTGACGGTGCTGTAGCTCGCAAGGAGCATCAACGAGGCGACGAGTTTTCGAAGCATGACTACCAACCAACATGGAGGTGTTGATGAATTGGAAGAAAATATGACTCTCGTAGCCGAGTCACCTTGTCAAGTCGCATTGCTACCCAACCCCATCCACGATGCAACACAATGGAACCCTTATATAGATGTCGATCTCAGTCAGTCGGCAGGTACCGGCATCGGCACCGGCATTGATATCCCGTATCGTTCATCGTGCTATCGAGGCATCGACGTCATTTGTGCCTTGAGAGAGCCACCACGCGAAAAACTCGTCTGGGGTAAATGTGGGCGAAATGAACCATCATTCGGGCCTATCCATTGATATGTTAGCATAGTGACCTGTTGCTGCATCGCCGTTGATGGAGATTCGGGGTATCTGTGGGGAAATAGTTGGGCGCCGTCTGAATGAGTAAAATGACTTTTGGAGGCTTCGGATGGGAATTGTACGTAATTGGCAGAGGGGGGTTGTCATGAGAGTGATATGATTGGGGAATTGCAGATCTGGGGGTGGATGCAGATGGCGCAGGCAATCACCAAAAGGGCCATTTTTTCTTGTTTTTGGAGAAGCTGAGCGACGATCTTTCGGTGCGACTTTGAGGATAAATGCTGCGATACGGACTACGGGCAAGCTTGACGACGAAGATGAGAGAATGGTGACATCTTATTGGGGGGGATAATGACCTCTTGCGCCCGCAGGTGAGAGGCCATATTGAGAACAAAGGGAATAGATGGAGATTAAGTGAAACTTGAACAAGGAAATATATCAAACATGCTTTTTCTTCAATGAAGCCATCGTGTGTTGATGAGATTGGAGATGCCCCGCACAAGTACCATGTCGGCTTTTTCTCAGGCTGCACTGCCGATCGTGGATGTAACCGGGCATATTAGCCGGAATTGAAAAGAGGTGACGGATCTTATGAGTAGTTGTTCCCTTGGTATTGTTCCGGGAGTCTGTTTTTTTTTTTTTTTTCAGATTCTTTTTCCTTTCCTGGTTCGCAATATTCATCTAGGAGCACTATTCAATGTTGTCAGCATGTTTCAATTGCATGATTGTCTTTTTGCAGAAAAGTCGCCATTCCCTCAAGGTGTAAAGCCCCTTGGATGATAGGGAATGGAAATATCACATTGACAGGGGCAATATGATTGATTGCGATCGGATTGAGCCGACGATGTTTCAATGCGACTTTACCAGCCATGTATTGACCAGGGTACGTTGACGGCGGTAATAGAAGGACTGCAGAGTGTTTGAAAACTTTGGAACTGACCGCGCCACAAAGGGCTTGAGTATTTGGCAATCCATGGGCTGATTGTCTCTCCAAATCAGACGCTATAGACGGGAGTTGTGTCGCCCAACAAGGGATCCGCCCAACAGACACTTGCGCTAGTTCCCTAAGGTTGTCACTCCGCTGACTTGGCTGAGTTATCTCGCTAGAGAGTCTCGAGCTAAAGGTTGGCCATTCCAGCATTACGGAGTAAGTCCGGCAGAGTTGATCCAGTTTCCATTAATGCTCAGCCACCAACGAGGGCCAAGACGCGGACCCAGCGCGCGGACGAACACACGGACGAGTTATCACAAAGGTTTGGCCTCAAAAGCACGAAGTAGTTGTCAGGAACTTGATGTGATTGCTGTAAGCCATCTTGCGTGTGTGTGCCACGCAGAATATTGATAAGGCCGTCGTTCTCTCGAGCCATCCACCACCAATTTTCAAACTTCTCTCCCGGATTTCGATGCTTTTTGAAGACGCCAAGAGGGAACTTGGCTTGTGAAGTCTTTTGAATGCCGGATTACGCCAAGTTTGGTCGCCGAGCTCATACGCGGCAATCTGAAAGAGGAAAAGCCCAGATGAGTTTTATAGGAATCCAGGGGCCGCCTAGTGGCCGCCATCACCAGATGTTCAAGCCACTTTTTCAACCTCAACCTCCTTTCTTCACGCGCTTCCGATTGAAGGCTCAATTCACCTAGTAAACTTGTTGAGATGACTTCCTATCTCTCTCGTCTCCTTGGCCTGAGGCCCAAGAGGTCTCAGCCGCCAACCGTGCCAACAGACGAGATTGCGCCGCTGCATCTCTTTGATGACACTGCCACTCTAAGAGGCCTCACAATGATGTGGACCTTTAAGTTTGATGAAGTTCTCGACGCGGATAAGCTGGGCGATTCGCTCTCTCAGCTCTTCCAGATAGATGAGTGGCGGAAGCTTGGTGGACGGATGCGTCTCAGGGTAATATAGTCTCCCCCCTTGGATGGACAGCATCATAGCAGGTAGCTAACGTGATACCAGCGCGATGGCAAGGTTGAAATTCACATCCCACGCCCATTCACAAAGGAACGACAACCGCTCTATTTCACAAAGGAAAGCTTCGACATGCGCATGTCGGAACATCCGGAAGCATCCAGGCTGCCAAGAGCATCAGACAAGCCAACGACATTTCCCAGTGCTCGGAGCTTTGCTTCGCTGGCCTTTGGACCTGGGGCACCCAGGTGTATCGATGATTATCTCTATTCCGATCTTCCATTGTTTGCTCTCCATGTAGTCACTTTCACAGATGGGACTCTGGCGTCTATCAATTTCAATCACATAATTGGTGATCTCGCCGGTCTCGTGGCCATCATAAACGCTTGGCAGCTTGTCTTGGCTGGGCGGCCCGAGGCCGTGCCTCCATTCAAGGGCTTTCATGAGGACACCATGATTGGTTTGTGTAAGGAACCGGCGACTGAAAAGTATATATTAGCCGATAAACGGCTCTCGGGCTTGAGGCTTGCAGCGTTTGGACTGCGGCTCCTCTTTGACACCTGGTGGAACTCTCCGATCGATTCAAGGCTGTTTTGTATCCCCAAGAAGACGATAGATGCGTATATTCAGGCGATTAGGGACCAGGTACCGCAGTCGGTGGATGGGGATAAGGCTGCAGCCTCGTCTGGCTTTATCAGCGAGAATGACATCGTTGTGGGATGGGCCACACAGGCGCTGTCTCACCATTTATCTCGCAATCGCCCCATTACTGTCTTACAGGCTGTCGACCCTCGCGAACGTTTCAAGTCGATATTTCAGCCAGATGCCGCATACATTTGCAATGCACCTACAGCCGTCTTTGTTCACTACAATAGTAAGGAAGGGTTGGATAAGAGCATTGGCGAATTGGCGCTCAAGGGGAGAAAGGCTGTTCTATCGCAGCTTACCGAGGAGCAGATGAAGGCTGAAGCTGTGATGGTACACGACTCCATGTTGAGCACCGGGACCCCTCCAGTTTTCGGAGAGAGTAATATGTCCTTCATGGTAGTTTCCAACTGGAGCAAAGCCGCATTTCAGGATAAGATGGACTTTAGCCCCGCTATCATCAAGAACGCGGAGGCTGGGCATCCGCTGGGGAAACCAGGACGTCCCGTATATTACCATTCGTTAAGTCTAGCCACCAGTTTGATCAACCCCATTGTTGTCATAATCATGGGAAGAGATTTGGATGGAAACCTTTGGCTGAGTGGCGATTTTCCATCCGACATGTGGCCTCCGTTCTTGGAACAGCTGGAGAGATTCACATAGGTTTCTGTGGAGTGTCCAAGAGACTCCTCTGGATAGAATGTTTCGCTTGAAAGCATTCAGCGCCTATTTGTTTCGATTAGATGACGAGTTAGCTTATTTACAATACTCGCTTGCCTGCTGCGATGACAACAAACCTGTCAGGGCCTAGCGGTCCGAGCCTTGTAGCGGAGGCGTGTGTTGTTTGGTTTGGTGCTATTAAATGTTGCCTTGTTGGTCTAATATATATCTATTCAATGTCTATAAACAAGCAATGGTCGACATGACCATCGCCAGCACTACCAGGTATAAACTTGCAGTAGCCATTCCAGCCCCATTCTTTGACGATCCGGTCTTTGTAGGCGCCACCGTAGTGGTGCTTCCTTGCTCAGAGCTTCCAGTTGTTGCGGCACCGTCGCTAGAGCCAGTAGTTTGTGAGCCATCGGAACCAGATCCAGATCCAGATCCAGATCCAGAGCCGGAGCCGGAACCTGAGCCGGAACCTGAGCCACTGGATCCCTTTACGCCTGCGGCAGTAATAGTATATACCGTTCCGTCGCCGCCATTCGTGTACGTAAAGACGGATCCACTAGCGGGCGACGTTACAGCTCCTGCAGCATTGCTGAGCGTCGCCGTTCCACTCGCGGGAAGATTCGTTGGCTTGTAGAACGTGCTCACGCCATCGAGCGAATACGACAAAGCATCAATGCAGTCGTACGTATCCAGGTAGTCACCACATGTATCAAATTGCGTATTCAATTGTGATTCGAGCTGAGCAACGTTTGTAAGCCCAATCAGGGTGGGGTCGGTGTCGGGGCAGATGTTGTAGAAACTGGGTTGTGGTTAGTATGGCCTGTCAGGGATATCTACAGACAGGAAGAACAAAGACAAATGAAAATGAGTGGGAGTGGCATTCTTACATTGATATGGCTCCGCTAATCTCGCAACAGTCACATCCCTGAATCTGCTGGAGGTTGCTAGAGGCATCGCCAGAGTTGGCATTGTTTGAGCACGTCGCCGTCTCCTGGATGACGTCCTGAGTGGCGAGAAAGACTTTGCCCAGGTTGCACGAGCAAGCATCAGGAGCTTTGTCAGGGGCCGGGAAGTATGGCACAGGCAGCTTGGCTATGGGACAGTTGAGGAAGTAGTTGATGATGTACTCCTGATACTCACACTCCCAGACTCGGTTCCAGCAGAAAGCAGAATAGCAGTTGTAGTTGTCGACGTAATTCTGGCAGCCGCAAGCCAGGATTTCTTGCTGGCTGTTGTCCTTTTTCGCTTGGGCGATGCAGGAGCTCAATTGATCATTTGCTTGCTGTTGACAGCTCTCGAAGCCAGACGCATCGGCACATCCGGTACTGGTGAGAGTCACATCGCCGCTGGCCGCTAGAACCGCCGTGGAGGAGAGGAGAGGAAGCAATAGTAGACGCAGCATTGTGTACTACTATTTTGAACTGAACACTTGGAGTATCCAAAAAAAAGGTTATGGGGAAAAAAGGAATGAAATAGAGAATCCGAGAGACGCAACTTCTGGATCAACTCACCTGCCTGCCTGCCTGCCTGCCTGCCACGCGCCCTTTGAGTCTGCCTTGGGCAATAGTCCAGCTACTTAGGCCAGCTGAAAAGAAAGAGACCCCATCGCCAGTGGATACTCACATTGACTGATTTCCAAAAGAGAAGGGTCCGTGATCCCAAAAGGATCCCAAAAGGATCCCAATCGGGACATTCAGCGAGCCAAGCCGCTGCCGAGCGATCCGTATTCCGCGTTTTGAGACCCGTCAAGATGGCCTGTAGTTCGACTAGCTGCGCATGGAGGGATTCGCCGAGGCTAAGACCCCCAGATTAGCGAGCATCGAGGGCCATCGGATTGGCCAGCAGATGGGAGCCGCAATCTTGGCCGATCCCTTTGGCGTATCTGCGTTCCTCGTCCAAGCCTTTTTTGGCTGGTGATGATGCGTTCCGTATTCGAATCTCAAAGTCTGCCTATATATATAGCGAGCAGTTAGCCTTGCATCTTGCTTGCTTTCTTGCCTACAAGGCGAGAGACGAGAATACGGTGGCGCAGTCGATATACCGAGAAAATCGAGGAGAGCCTTGTTCTATGTTTGAGTGGAATCAAAGAATGAAGAATGTTCTGTGGCATCTTTTTTTTTTCGAATACTCGCTTACGATGCGACGCACCTGCCTTCGGCTACATGATAGCGACGCGTTTATCTCGCCAAAGTGCCTTATCGATTTCGTATTCGAATCCAATCGCTTGATCACATGATCCAGACTCAATCGAGCATCGTACCAGGTAACTTTGTTCTGTATTCCTGGAAAATACAAAATACAACAAAAAGATGCAGCTTGCCGCGTTGATTCTCTGCCATTTCCAACATGATTGCTGGTGGGATTTAGTGGGGCGTTTACGGTAGCATCGGTTTAGGCTGGAGATTTAGAGTATGGCGTAGCTTAATCGATATTTTGCCTTTTTGGGCAGCATTACCCGGGATTGATGAGATGCGGCAGATGAGCTACCCTGCAAGCAAATGTGAGATTTGACAGCGAATTATAGACGCTCGTGCAAAGAGTAACCGGATAAACAGCATCTTGTATTATGAGGGTGTTTCAACCAAGAGTAAAAATAGCGATTGCTGGTCTATTAAGAGACTGTAATAAACTTGGAATTAACCATGTTTAGTCAGTTGGTGCTGCTGGATATTGACTGTGGACTATGAATTAAAGATGCGTAATCACAATCTCAGCTCATCGCTTACTCAATATGTGCAATTTATACCACAAGGCGGTGACTAGGAGTCTATTCTTTTACTGTACCAAAGTCACACACACGATTACCTAGAAATCGGTTGTCGTTGATATCTATTATGTGTTTATGGGCTATTTTCACAAGTCAGTGAGTTCATCTTATTGGACAACAGTGTGTTTCTACCCTTTGCTGCCATCTTCCAGCAGTAAATATAGCAAAATCACCTTGTATCTACATATTTTATTAATAGAAGCGTAATCTTACGCAGTTAACTCAGGCTTCTGACTGGCTATTCATTCATTGCATGATGAACGTATTCAGACAGTAGAGCAGTGATGCGTGCAAGCCATCCAGATTCTGTCCTGAGGCAACTGCTTCAGTAGCGTGTCAGGGGCTCTAGCCGCTAAATTACGGTGGGCGCATCACTAAATTAGCTAAAGGGTGCCGACTTTTAGCGCTAGATGGCACCTGGAATTGGAATCCTATAGCATGATCAAGTACTCTGTACAGTCAGGAACACTCAATAAGGCCTAACCTACCTAGTACTGAAGGCAATCTCACAACTCCATAAATATACACCATGTCTGCACTGAGAATTGACATTCTGGACATGGATTATTCATCTCCAACACGCATGTAGTTTTCAGAGGTTTTTTTTGAGATAGAATATAAGATGAAATATGAGATGACATAGGTTGCATAGCTCTTAGGCTGGATGAATCTCACCAAATTGACGTCCTTTGCCTAATTTACCATGCGTCATGAATTTATCACATATTTCATTCATCTTTCATTTAATAGAGGATAATTCAGTTAATTATTCAATTACGTATGAGTCTTTTAATCTGGTACATTATAGCGCATATTTTTTAATGAGTTGAATATCTCACACATATTGATGGAGGCTGTTCTGGTGTTCACTCTACAATGACAAAGAAAGCGTTGCCATGACTACTCAATGAATAATTGTCAAAATTCAGATTATATGAAGCAAAGAGTGAGGCTCATATGTCATTCAAAGCCAGCGCACCCATAAGCGCACATGTATATTCTCTTAATTTATATCAATAATGATGCAATATTAATTAATCCCATATCAAAAGTCTTGCGCAACTGCATTCATTGAGGTCTAGATCATTATCGTCATTTGACTGCGTACATGTGATGAACCTCACTTCTCCGTGAAGCAAGCCTCCAATTCATTATCCAGAGACGATTGCCTGTAACAGTGTGACGTTGCAAATTTTAGCTCCAAAGTCAAGGATAGCCTTATTGTCCTGCTCCTAATGATATGAACCTCGGTTATTTTTCACTTTTCGAGCTATGAACCAAGCTCATGAGATGCGTTGACAGAGATTATTCGCCTGAAAATATGTCTTCATGTAGCAAAATGCCCCTCTTAATCTCTCTTCATAGACGTATATTTGGTAGTGCCCATGTTATATTCCACCTCTTGAAGCTCTAGTCTCATCATGAAGATGCCAGGCCAAGCAATCCCTCATTCATCGGTCGAAACTGAATGTGTCGTTGAATATGCATGCAGTCTAGACATCAAATCCGCTGCGTACGATCAAGTGTTCAAATATATCCAGCCGTTACATCATCGACATCATCAAATATGCCTCGTATTCGGAAAGCCCTTATAGCGGTTGCCATATACACATACACATGTGAGATGTGCTGTTGGATTATGTCAACTTCAAACATCACAAACATAGTGCTTTGCACTCATGCTCACCTAACAATCGCAGACAACGCTGCTGAAATACGCCGCATATCACTCAACGTCGCATCTCTCTCCGAGTATAAATGCTGACTTTCAGTCAAGGCTGCTCTCCGTAACGCAGTCGACGCAATAGTAAATCCGAGGCATAGAATCACATCGCAGCGGAGTCGCGTATTCACATCACCAGAAAGTTTTGCGCTAAACAGCGTTGGAAAAATGATTTCCAGGCTGCTGTATACTAATGCAGATAAACACTGGCAGACGAATCAGGCCAAAATCCCAAAACTTGAATCTCGCGAGTGAGGAGCAGTACCATTAGTGTGATGAGACCGTCAAAGAAGTTGCATACATCGCATAACCGTCTAATTGAAAAACACGCAATAAAGATGTAGAGACTCGACAAGACTGAACGCACAGCAAGGTACAGTGTTCGTGCATGAGAAGAGAGATAGTATGATATAACGGGGCAGCTTTGTTCCTCATCCATTCCGTTTGATTAAAGTTGGCATCAATCAAGAAAACGTTAAAAACCTCCTATTACACGTCCGTATGGAGCCAAAGCAGATTGCTCATGTCATCACTCCTCATAACAGAGCTATTCATGACCGCGGGAGGTTCTCTGCGGTGGTATATTGAGAATCTTGACGCATAGACGGAGTCGTCTTCATCATCGAAAGAGAGCGAATCGGGGATAGCAAGCTATCCGTACCCGAGGCGGAGGCGGGGACGGGTTAGGCTCTTGCTCGCGATGCCAACAACCACATGCTGCGTGATCCAAATGTGGCATGAAAAAAGGAGAGTGCCAGTGAGCATGAAACCATATTTCCGAATCCGGCTGGGGAACAAGACAAACAGTTGACAGTTAGTTCCACAATCGTCTCCGCAGTCGTAGTGATGGCTTCAAATAAGGTAACATGAGCAACGCGATGTGGTTGTCGTTTGTAAATCATTCCACATTCCACAAATTAGTGCTTCATTATCCGCGTATCCGGCTGGCCAGGGAGGGCTCAGAACTCTTATGATTCGCAAACTAGGGGTTTTTTACCGTCGGAACTCCGTCGCCCCCCATATAAAAATCCTTGCCTCCGCTACTCCGCATGACCAGAAGAAGCAATTGGGGGTGAGCCAAGCACCAATAAAAGGCGATGAAAAAGACAATCTCCACTTTTAGAATAACGAAGAAGAGGCCATGCCCCAGCTTTTCAGGACATGTCAAGTCATTCACGAGTTGCGCTTCTTGAGACTGAGAGCCGGTGATGATATTATGCTCCAGTACAGCCTGCCAGATGAGCCACGGCTTCCTTATTCTTGAGAAGAAGAAAAAAAAAACAGCTGGTTTCTTATTAAGACATTAAAGTTATATATGGCCAATTATCAGCTCTGCTAAATTGGACGTCAACTAATTATGATGCTGCTGTTGCGGTGGTGGATGTGGCGGTTGACTCTGATTTGATTTCTGAAAGCTTCTTTGCTATTTCAGCAGCAGACGCCTCCGTAGACGGCGTACATTCAAGACACTGACGGCATTCAAGATTCCGCCGCAGCTGCTCTTCGCACCAGGCTAATCTGGCAAAGAGATCCTTTGTTGATTGCCTCCGTTTGCGTGGAACTGCTGGTGCGCTTGGCTGACAAACGACCTTGAGCTGTTTATATATCAGCGCGCGCTGCTTATCATCACCAGACGGATAGTTTTGGATGCCGCACCTTGATGCACATGGAGCATGGGCTATTTCGGTTGCACTTCTTTTTTCGCTTTTGGCAGAGCCGACATGCAAGTTTCCTTGCTTCCTTTATCGGCTTGTGGGGAGCGGTTGAACCAACTGAGCTCGTCATGGCTGAGAAGAGAAGAAGGAAAAAAAAATGAGTGGTGCTGCTAAGAAGGAGAGATGGCAGTCGGTATGGCTAGCTTCAACCAGGTGAGAATTGCGTCGACCAAGAGGCGGGCATGAGGTAAAAGGGAATAGCTGTCATGGAAGCCACACCTTATCCGTGAAAGGGATCCGTCCGAGATGTTAAGGAAATTTTCACATCTTGAAGTATTTTGTCAAAGCTCAAGGTCAGCCATGCTCCAGAGGCGGAAATGGTAGTCGACAAATGCGTACCCATAAGACCATGCACAGATCAGCCTAGTGGATAACAAAGACAAAAACTTTGTTCAATAAGCAGTATGGGGTCCCTGGTATCGAGTCATGGATCCCGCAGATCGGCAATGATGCGACTCGTAGCCAGCTGAACAGCCAAGACACTGTCCAAGGCTTCGGGTTGCTAAGGTTGCAAGTCAAGGCCCCGGAATCGTGTCTATCGAACACCCCGAAGACGTAGAAAGGCTGACGGTGGCTCGGGCCCTGCGAAAAGCCCGCGGGAGTGGAGCATCGACCCGAAACCACGATTGGATAAGCGGGATCGAGGATGCATGCTTCCTTTTTCAAACTCCGCAGCATGTCAGGATATGACAGCACAATGGGTCTTTTATGGAGTACTTGTAGTAGTAGCACCGATGACAAGGCGTGTCTATCAGATGAGATGGCTGAGCCATGTCGATAGGGAAATGGGCAGAGCCCCTTGATTATGTATTTGTGGACTCTTGTTTGTTGATTCGGAGCAATCAGACACAGGCTGTTCCGAGATGCCGGCTCCTTGGCAGGTCGCGGCTGTCCGATGCCTGGATCATATAAATCCTGTAAATAAAACATCAGATCATCGGATGTCTTTCAGTTTAAGGAGTTGTATGCTAGGGATCAGTACTACCCATTATCGACAGCCTCGGTTCTGGCTAGGACATCTTCCTTGTCGAATATCGGTTAATCTTGCATAGACTGGTTATAGTGGTTGGTTTCATTTTTCCAGATCGATATATCCCAGAATCTTTGAATATCGAGAGACGAAGAAATAGGATTATTCCTTGAAGAAGTTGGGAAGAAGATGCCGTTGGGGCAGCCACCTGACTCCCAGGGCGGTGAGGAGAGCCCAGAGTCCCGTGCCCAGTCGACTCACGGAAGTGCAAAAACATATGTCGAAGGCCAGCAGAATCACTCGATCGATCCCGACTCCAAGAAAGAGGCCGGCGGTGCCTTTATCGAACGTGATGATGAAGCAAACGATGATGATTCTGAGAACAATAGCGCTCATGAGATGGAGAGGCGGCACAGTATGGTGCAGCAGCTGGCTCGCCAGTATACGCACGCCTCAGGAGTCGATATTCAGGGGCAGCCAAGCTCTCTCTTCGCAAACGACGACCCAGACTCTCCCCTGAATCCCATGAGCAGCAAGTTTAGTGCTCGGACCTGGGCAAAGACAATCGCCAAATATGCCACGGAGAACGGATCGGGATTTCGCCGCAGCGGTGTCGCGTTTCGGAACATGAACGTGTACGGATTCGGAACCGAGACCGACTTCCAGAAAGACGTTGGCAATATTTGGCTGTCGATTCCAGATGTTGCTCGACAAGTATTCAGCAAGTCTGGCGGGAGGAGGAGGATCGACATCTTGCGCAATCTCGATGGCGTTCTCAAGTCAGGAGAGATGCTGGTCGTGCTTGGGCCTCCGGGCTCTGGATGCTCGACATTTCTAAAGTCGATTGCAGGCGAGACGAGCGGCATATACATCGACAACGAGACGGAATTCAACTATCAAGGCATCAGCGCAGAGGAGATGCATAGCCACCATAGGGGTGAAGCCATCTACACGGCAGAAGTCGACGTCCATTTCCCCATGCTGTCGGTTGGCGACACTCTTGCTTTTGCGTCGATGGCACGATCTCCTCGAACTCTTCCGCCTGGAGTTTCTCATGCTGAGTTTGCATCTCACTACCGTGATGTGGTCATGGCCATGTACGGCATCAGCCACACCATCAACACCCGCGTAGGCAATGAATACATTCGTGGTGTGTCTGGAGGAGAACGAAAGCGAGTCACCATTGCTGAAGCTACGCTATCTAATGCTCCTCTTCAGTGCTGGGACAACTCTACTCGAGGACTCGATTCGGCCAACGCCATTGAGTTTTGCAAGACGCTGCGATTGCAGTCTGACACCTTTGGCCAGACAAGTGCAGTGTCTATTTATCAGGCTCCACAGAGTGCATATGATCTCTTCGACAAGGTGCTGGTTCTCTATGAAGGGCGACAAATCTTCTTTGGTCCCACGGACAAGGCTAGGGAATATTTTATCAATCTCGGCTTCGAATGCCCTGCTCGCCAAACGACGCCTGATTTCCTCACTTCGATGACTGCGCCAACTGAACGAATTGTCCGCGCAGGCTGGGAGAGCCGCGCCCCTCGAACCCCCGACGAGTTTGCAGCTTGCTGGAAGAACAGCAACGACTACAAGTTTCTCCAGGCCGACATCGGGACCTACAATAACAAGCATCCTATTGGAGGAGCTGACGCTGAGGCGTTCCGCGAGCATAAGCATTCGACCCAGGCCAAGAACCAGCGCGTCAAGTCTCCCTATACGCTTTCTTATACACAACAAGTCAAGCTGTGTCTCTGGCGAGGATGGAGAAGACTGGTGGGCGATCCAAGTCTAACTTTGTTTGCTCTGATAGCCAATTCGGTCACTGCCCTCATCATTTCATCGCTCTTTTACAACTTGCAGCCAACAACGGGAAGCTTTTACGGAAGAGCAGCCGCTCTCTACGTCGCCATTCTGTCTAATGCCTTTTCCAGCGCTCTCGAAATCTTGACTCAATACTCTCAACGGCCGATTGTCGAAAAGCATCAACGTTATGGTTTCCATCTTCCTTCTGCTGAGGCCTTTTCGTCTGTACTTTGCGACATGCCGTACAAGATTGGTAATACGATTTGTTACAACGTGATTCTGTACTTTATGGCGCATCTCAACCGCACCGCAGGAGCCTTCTTTTTCTTCTTGTTTGTGTCGTTCCTCATGGTATTGGCCATGTCTGGCATTTTCCGATCAATGTGAGTTTTCTTCTTCTTCTTCTTCTTCTTCTTCTCTTTCTCTCAATGTCAGCCTACTAACACGACAATAGCGCGGCTCTTTCACGAACTCTCTCGCAAGCCATGGTGCCGGCGTCTCTGCTGATTCTAGCAATGGTCATCTTCACTGGATTCGTCATTCCCGTCGATTATATGCTTGGATGGTGTCGATGGATTAATTATCTGGACCCTGTCGCGTATGGATTTGAGGCCCTCATGATCAACGAATTCAGCGGCCGCGAATTCGAATGCAACTCTTTTGTCCCAAGCTCCCTCATTCCAGGATATGAGAACGTGACATCGGCAAACAGAGCTTGTACCGCTGTCGGCTCTGTCGCAGGTCAGGATTTCGTAACTGGCGATGCATACATCAACTCGCAGTACAAGTACTTCCATGCCCACAAGTGGCGCAACGTGGGAATCCTGATTGCCTTTGTCCTCTTCAACCACCTGGTGTACTTTGTCGCAACCGATCTCATCCAAGCAAAGAAGTCAAAGGGCGAAGTTCTCGTCTTCCGTCGCGGACAGCTTCTTGTATCAAGCGTAAAGAAGGGCGATACCGAAGCCTCTTTGTCTGGACCGGTTCCTGTTGTGGAAAAAGGCTCAGACCTCTCGAGTGACCAGAACGGCGCAATGATTCAGGCATCTACAAGTGTGTTCCACTGGGGCAAGGTATGCTACGACATCAAGATCAAAGGCGAACCAAGACGGATTTTGGATCATGTAGACGGCTGGGTCAAGCCGGGAACGCTCACGGCTCTCATGGGCGTGTCGGGTGCTGGTAAGACTACTCTTCTCGACTGTTTGGCCGATCGTATTTCCATGGGAGTCATCACGGGAGAGATGCTTGTAGATGGCAAGATTCGCGATACTTCGTTCCAGCGAAAGACGGGATACGTCCAGCAGCAGGATCTTCATTTAGAGACGACAACTGTGCGTGAGGCTCTGGAATTTAGTGCTCTGCTTCGACAACCCGCCAGTACACCAAGAGCGGAGAAGTTGGCATATGTGGATGAAGTCATCAAATTGCTGGACATGCAAGAATACGCCGATGCTGTTGTCGGCATTCTTGGTGAAGGTTTGAATGTTGAACAGCGCAAGAGACTGACTATCGGAGTCGAGTTGGCCGCCAAACCACCTCTGCTTCTCTTTGTCGATGAGCCAACCTCTGGTCTCGATTCTCAGACTTCGTGGGCTATTCTCGATTTGCTTGAAAAGCTCTCCAAAGCCGGACAATCCATCCTCTGCACCATCCATCAGCCATCTGCAATGCTGTTCCAACGCTTTGACCGCCTCCTCTTCCTCGCCAAGGGCGGCAGGACCGTGTATTTTGG
Source organism: Trichoderma brevicompactum (assembly GCA_003012085.1). Lineage (NCBI taxonomy): Eukaryota > Fungi > Ascomycota > Sordariomycetes > Hypocreales > Hypocreaceae > Trichoderma > Trichoderma brevicompactum. The sequence goes on from PXNZ01000076.1 coordinate 32,058, forward strand.
CGATATCGGCGAGAACTCCTCAACCATGACTTCGTATTTTGAGAAGCATGGGGCCCCGAAGTGTTCCCCTGGTGAGAACCCGGCCGAATGGATGCTTCAGGCTATTGGAGCCGCCCCCGGATCATCGACAGATATCGACTGGCACGAGACATGGCTCAACAGCTCAGAATATGAAGATGTGCAGACAGAACTCCAACGATTAAAGGACGATGGAAACAGCCACAATGCCACCGAAGTAAGGGACAAGGCTTCCTATGCCGAATTTGCCGCGCCATTCTGGGCCCAGTTCTTGGTCGTCACTCAGCGTGTGTTCCAGCAGCTCTGGCGAACCCCCTCGTACATCTACTCCAAATTTGTCCTTTGTTTCAGCGTTTCCCTCTTTATCGGATTAGTGTTTCTCAATGCCCCGTTGAGTATCCAGGGCTTGCAGAACCAGATGTTTGCCATTTTCAACATCTTGACAATCTTTGGCCAGCTCGTCCAGCAGCAGATGCCGCATTTCGTCATCCAGCGGTCGCTCTATGAAGTTCGCGAACGGCCCTCCAAGACGTACAGCTGGAAGATCTTTATGCTGTCTCAGGTAGTTGTCGAGATTCCGTGGAACACAGTCATGTCTGTTGTCATGTTTGTCTGCGTCTACTACCCGGTAGGCTTCAACAAGAACGCCGAGCCGGCGGGCCAGGTTGTTGAGCGAGGAGGCCTCATGTGGCTTCTATTCTGGCAGTTCCTCGTCTTCACATGTACTTTTGCCCACGCCTGCATCGCCATCACTGACACGGCAGAAGCAGGCGGCAATCTCGCAAACGTTTTGTTCATGATGTGCCTCATCTTCTGCGGTGTGCTGGCCTCTCCTGAAAGCATGCCGGGCTTCTGGGTTTTCATGTATCGTCTATCTCCGTTCACGTATTGGGTATCGGCAGTGTTATCGACCGGTCTGGCCAACACGCATGTGACGTGTTCGGGCAACGAGCTCGTTCATCTCGAGCCTCCAAGCGGCCAAACATGCGGAGATTACCTGTCCAGCTTCATCGACGTTGCTGGAGGCTACTTGCAGGATTCTAATGCCACCAGCGACTGCAGCTACTGCCCCATTGCCGATACCAACGTCTTCTTGACGAGCGTCAGCTCCAGCTACTCTCATCGATGGCGCGACTTTGGCATTGGAATGTCGTACATCTTCTTCAACATTGCCGCATCGCTGTTCCTCTACTGGCTTGTGCGCATGCCGAAGAAATGGGGCAAGAAGAAGGAGTAATTATTTACAACCCCCGTGCTGATGTGTTTGATATGATGATGTATGTTGATGACATGGCTTCCACGTCTCGGCTCACCATATCTACCCAGCCAAAACTTGAGTACACATGGCATTCTTAGAAAGCTTTACAACCACTTTCCTTTTGGCATCTTACTTTTCATTCATAGAACCATCTTTTTTGTATAGAAAGGCTGTGTTAGGTAGACAACTATCAGAGCAGTCTATTTTTATCTCTTGGCATCAGTAACTAGATTAGAACTTATGAGTAATTTGACATGTCACTGTCTGACGAATTCACCCGCGAGAAAATGGGTTTCTTGTTTTATTCATTCTCAAAGGAGTGTCCACTATGTAGATTAATATTTTTCCATCTAATGACACGAATTATGTAGTTGTCGGTTGGCAATGGAGAGGAATGTGTCTCGCGAAAGCAATCCCACATGTTCGCTATTCATTTATTCGGACATTACCATAGTCGCGTCTGATCCGGCCCCATCTCTTTTCAATTCCGTTGCTCTCAAACTCCTCTTCTGACACCAAGAGGCTAAAAACGTAGAGAGTCGATATGGTTGAGCATATAAGTGTAGCTGCTGTTTCTATAAGTATCATCCAGAAGGGTGTTGTTGTTCGCGTTGAAATGCAACAGCTGATGATCTACAGTCCACTCTGGCCAGTGGACGTCCACTTTTCCGCCAATATTGGGATCCAAATCATACAAGAAATTGATATAATATGTGCGGCCGCTGATTGTAGGATACTTGTCATTGGTGTTGGAGAATAAGACGGGAATGTCTGACCCGTGTGCGGTGCCAAAGAGGCCGATGACCGGGTTGTAGTTGTATGAGGAGAAATAGGACCACAAGCGTACATCTGAACTGACGTCGGCAATGGTTTGCAGAGAAACACGACGGATGAGATTGAAGACGATGTCGCCAAGAATGGCGGCGATTCTCTTCTTGCCAAGATAGCCTTCAAAGTTGAGGCCTGTACGGAACGGGCTTCCGTTCCAAGCATAGGGAGAATATGTATCGACAAACTCGGTGATTTGGCCGATGGTGGCATTGTGGAAGTAGTATTCTGAGAGATAGTTGACAATCTTGGCCGTTGTGCTCATGTCCTTTTGAGTGAGGCTGAAAAGTGTTCCCTCATCTTCTTGGGTGCCGATGATCATGGGCACATGATGGAATTTCCCTGCTCTGGCCAGGACATCGGGACTATCAGTCAATACTACTCCATCTGGCCTTGGAAGATATGAGAGAGCAAGAGACTGGTAGGATATGATGCCTGGGACAGAGTTGGCTGCCAAGGTGAATTCGTCATTGTTCAAGCTACGAAGGCAAGCCAACGTATCGCTTTGTGTATCACATTGGGCCGCCTTGACAACGGCATCATACACAACCTGGCCCTTGGGAGTGTCCAAAGGATCAGTTGGAGTAGCTGAACCAGAGTTCATGATGGCGGCGCGGAATAGTGGCCTGTCATTATAAGTAGCATCGCCATCATAAAGGACCAACTGGTCAAACACTGAAATGGCGCCGGCAGATTCTCCCCAGATGGTGACCTTGTCGGGGTCGCCTCCAAACGCCCCAATGTTATCGGCCACCCATTCGAGACCCATTCGCTGATCTAAAAGTCCCGCGTTGCCACTTCCTTCTTCCAGAATCTGCCTTCCGGGCATAAAACCCCAGGCGCCAATGCGATAATTGACTGCCACAAAGATGAATGGCTGGCCGTGCTGGACGCCGGTATCAATCAGACGAGTAGCATCGAATCCTGAGGTGCCGCCAGCTACAAAGCCGCCGCCATAGATCCAAAACAAGACGGGAAGATCAGCTCCAGCCTCGACGCCATGGGGACGCTGAACACTGATTGTCAAGCAATCTTCGGTGAAATTAGTGGTAGCGGCAGTCACACCAGATGTTGCCGAGAAAATAGATGCCGCTCCTGCGGCGTTTGCTAGGCCTGATAGGCTTATGATTGGTCCCTGAGGACACGATGCAGCAGTTCCAGTCGCATCAAACGTTCCAAGGTCGGTTGAGAGCTTGACCGGCGGCTTGAAGCGCAACTCGTCAACCGGAGGCTCAGCATAAGGGATGCCGTTGAATGAGTCAACAGTGGCACCCACAGAACCAATAATGGTACCGGATGCGATCTCAACCTTGACAATAGACTCGGCTCTGGCTATTGGCAACAGGCCAGCCGCAAGAGCTGCTAGGATATCAGCCTTCATGGTGGCTGGAGACGACTGATACGTGATGAAGAGGCTAGAATCCGACTTTGACCAAAGTTCTATTGTAGCGGATGGCCATGGGTAAAGAACTTGGCTGTTGGAACAGGGAGGATGGAGCTATCTTATAGAAAGATCGGAGCCTGTATCCTCATACTGCGATATGTCCGCAGCGTTATCGCGTGCAGGTAGTCTGCTCGTTGAAGCAGATGGTACCATCCGACTCAGATTTCCCAGCAAGACAAATGGCTCCCTCTGAAATAACATAATAACACAGCCTCTTGCTTGCCAAGATAAATTGTCTTCGTAATGTTGCTAAGTAATCCCACGTGGATAGCCGTAATGACAGCTTCAGCTCTTACTGAAGAGGCTGGACTGGCTGCCATGCTTCATGTGAGATGAGATGTCTGATGAGTTGTTCATCTTATACAAGACAGGCTAATTTCTTTGGTACATCGGATGAAAGCCGTGTCTCAGTCCCACAAAATGCGTTGTGGCGCATCAAGGTGTTGATAACACAAGTGAGGGGGTGAGAAGTGTCTCAGCGCAAGATGGAGATCTGAGACATGTATCGTAAGAGCGTTTTGTTGAGTCGTATTCTGACTAAGTTATGCCAGAGCTGTGCAATATTCTGCACAACAGTCCCAGTAAGGCTGCATTTGTAGATTTAATAATGACCTCGATTGCCTGCTTTGATCTTCGATGGACATGTGCATTTGCCTAGACAATAGGAAGTAGGTAGGCTCTTCGTTGGTTCGTGTTCACAACTCGCCCTTTGTTGTGGAGATTTGTTTGTTTTCAGGTAGATCCACGCAGCTATGCGCCGTAATCATGTCATAGCATCGTATCATAACTCAGTTTAAAGTTTTGGGTTAATACCAAGGGAGGACGAGGGATGAACTCGACGGTATTCACATGCAGTCTTCCCTTGCATACATACCGAGGCGGTCCAAATTGCACCCGATGAGCCCACAATATGCCGATGTACTTTTTATGGAGAGATTTATGCAGCCCTTACCGTATAGTCTTCCATGAATTGCCAGCTTGATGTGCACGTATAGTAACTGTAGTCATAAGCGCTTTTCGTAACCTTCTGTTTACTCATCTCGGGTTAAACACCGAATCGCGTTGTATGTATAGAATTCTCCATATGGGACCTTTGTGTGACGGGCGTGAGATACTCCACCGAGGAGAACAATAATTGACAAGGTCGTTGCAGCTGTAATACTTGTGGAGAGGCCTCACTCTCAATAGCATGATGTAACAATACTCTGTTGGTGAACAACATATGAGTATAAGCATTCATTTGTAGTAATCTGACGTGTTTCCTTGGTGAACTGCGTGGCTACCTAAACCAGCTCTTCAGATACAAATTGGTCTTTGGCGGCAAGAGCTTCAATCTTTGTATGGCATCTTATCAGGCTGTGTATTGCCAGAGCGATGTCGGGCCTCCCATCGGGGTTATTAGCTAATTCATACTAGATGACTGCAGCCATAGTTGTACGCCGGTGCGGAAAGACTTGGGGCAGATAACTCGACTATCTTATGTCTGTCAATCTGGGTTGTCTTGTCAGAATACCCCTAATGATATCGACTTGAGGCGGTATCCTCAATCTTTATCGTATGTGATATGGCTTGCGGACAATGTCCGTATGCCTTCTGAGGCATTCAGTGCGTTTCAAGGGCTTAATTTCGGCCTGTTTCGGTAGACTCAAGGAGTCACGAGCACAGGTTTCAAGAGCGGTAAAACAAACCACCCCTGCATAATCTCCATGCATTTTGCCCTTGCGATGCGTGGCAGCCAGATTACTGCTAGGAGGTGCGATGTGGTTCTCTGCGAACCTCCATAGCATTGGTTCAGCTTATTGTGGTATGCATTTTGCGACCTGTTCCCAACCATGGACTCACTGAGCGGGTTTCAACCAGTTTTATTGCCGCAATGATCAAAGCGGCTGCCATGTAAGCCTTTATAAATGGAATCCAGATTAGTAGAAATAATTCTTTTTTAAGTTGGTTTTGGTCCTTCATTGGCAAGCTTGGAGCGTTCCGAACATAGAGCCTTGATCAGTCTGGGGGCTGGTGGGTAACGCTCCGTCGTCCATCTCCCCACCCTCCCATTCACAATATTATTGTACTGTTATTATAATCGGCCAGTCTGCTAAATTGTTATCATTGCCGCCTAGTTATCTAACCCTGTTTGACGGGAGGTGCATACGAACCTCTGAGCGGCTCTAAAATCACGCTTCTGTAGTCGATAAACCAAGCAAGGGTCATGGATATGGTGGTTTTCTCAGGTATGCTATGAGTTCACAAGTGTGGGTTTGTTTCCTCGTTGCCTCGGCGGGAGGTTTAGTCATATCACTACTTTTATAGATTCGGGGATATCGCGGTTGGAGATGGGAATTGAGGCATCATTGCTTTACCTGTCATCAGATTCGTTAGCGTTCTGTATCATGAGCCATGTGAACCGGCAGGATAATAGAGTGATGAAGTATCCTGTTAATTTGATCTCTGGTGTGCCGTGTGGAGACATTGATGTTGATCAACAGATGAAAAGCTGTACATTCAAGGAGTGCCTGGCGCGGGATTTGATGGGTTGAGAGATGCTTGAAGGCCGAAAGGACGAAATGACAAGGATTTTATAGATGAATTATCCAGAGACGGTTCATGACATGTGTCGTCAATGAAACGTGAAAGGGGTGAAATTTATTTATCTGGAAGAACAAGGAACTGTGGTGGTTTCGCTTCGTGTCCCGTGACTTGCGCGTACCTTCCTTCAGCCTTGGCCAAATGAGCACTGGCATATCAATTTCCGTTCTGAATAGCGTCATATCAGATGAAAAATATGTTACAGTGAGTGCAAAATATTTTCGATGCACTTCTATATGCACAGGGACGATGTCCTATTGTTGGACGAGGAATTTGTGTAGCAGAATGATGAAAGTAAGTGGCATTAATGTTCCATTTCTCTGTGCTCTCTCATGGGCAATGCTTAGTATCATTGCCATGAAATGCACTGATGAGTGCATCCTCAAAGGTAAAGACGACTCCTCTCTTCTTATCTTGGTGTCTATGGTGTGTTTAGCCACATTATAGATAATCTTGTCTACCATGAGCTGACCGAGTATATTGCAGTTTAGGTGAGAGTGAACAACATCTCATCAACACCAAGCCAATATCTGCTACGGCTATCCCATCTCTCATCATTCTGCTTCATCTCGCCGAATAATCAACCTCTGTTACGTACGCAGCCTCTGAATGAATCGCCCAATAGCCATCCCAAATCTTCTTCGTTATCGGCCCAACTTTGCCATCCTTGACAGGATGTCCATCAAGAACCGTGATTGGCATGACGCCGCCAGCTGTTGTGCACATGAAAATCTCATCACATGTGTACGCCATCTCGACAGGAACAACCTCGACGTGAACCTCGATCCCGTTGGCACGAGCAACCTCCATGACCGTCCTGCGTGTGATGCCGTGCAAGACTCCACGGTCAGGAGTGTAAATGGCGCCATTCTTGACAAAGACAATGTTGTAACCGGATCCCTCCGTCAGGTTCGAGTCACCGTCTGTGAGAAACGGATAGTCGGCTCCGCGGTCATTGGCTTCATACATTCCGCGGACCATGTCGCCCCATTGCAGGTTTTTGATTGTGGGATCCATGGCGCCTGGGGGAGTCCGTCGAACCGTGCGTGCAATAATTGCGCTGCCGCCTTTATATTGCATTTCCGGAGACATGAGCCAGACGTATGGCAAGACTAGGATGTATAAATTGTTGACGATTTCCTCTGGTTTGGATCCTCGGACACCCTTGAATCCTCGCGTCACGATTAGCTCAACATAGGCGTCTCGCATGCCACTCTTTGCGACCATGTCGAATAGAATACTCTTGAGCTCCTCCTTGGGCACTGGAAGTTTTAGCCGCAGCTTTCCGCAGCTTTCGTCAAATCGAGTGATGTGATCGTCTAGACGAAAGAATTTCCCATCCCACACAGATGGGACGTCATAGCACAAATCGCCATGAAGAAAACCCTGGTCGATGATGGGGATTCGCGCCTCGGCCAATGGTGAAAGCTCTCCCGCGATCCAGGCGACGCCATTGGCAAAGGGATTATTGCTTGCTTCCAGAGCGGCCCGCCGCTTTTCATAGCCAGCGAACACGGCGTCCATAGAAGCCATGGCCTTTGATGTCGAAGAGAAGTATGAATTCAAAAGCAACAATAGAAAAGAAACGAGACTGGTTCGTGTATGTTTTGCCTTGCAGATGGAGCGTTCAATGCGCTTGATACATGATTCACGCTTAATAATGCAGCCGCAGATATGGTGCGGAGTCATCTGTTTATGTATCCATTTTGCTGGATCGTATCAAAATAGCCTTTGCATCATGGTTTGGCCGATCCTGGAGACTCTGATTTTCGCCTTGCCGAAACGAGTATTCTAGCGATTCCTGATGGGGGAATGTGGCCCGCGTGGAGATGGCGAGAGTGCCGTAATACGGAATGTAGCGGCTGAGGAGAAGCGGCCAGAACGCCACTTTGCGGAGAAGCCTTATGGAATACAATGAAACCTCATCGCTGAGTGTCTCTCGACTATTAGGAGTTGCTTTTGGTAGAGAATAGGAGGCAAGGATCGGGGACTAGGAATCGCATCAAAGTAAGGATCCAGCCTAAAAACTGACTGGCCAAGCCGCCTCAACATGACTATTCCGAACAACAACTACCTTTCAATCGAACGAGGTTACAAGATACAGTTGCCATATACTATTCGGAATATTGGTCCGCGATATACCAAAATGTTGACGCCCGCATAGAATATTGCGAGAAGCCTGAGTTTGAGACTGGGGTTCATTTCCAATCCGAGTTAGGCTAGTATTGTGTCTAGAAGGCGGCTCTATCTGCCTAGCACGGGGCTTCCTAGGGTGAGAGACGAGATCTATCGAGATTACAAAGGTAATGAAAATACTTCATAATCTCTATACTTACCATGTCCTATATATGCGGAATCAACCGGAATCGCTTATTCCAACAACGCTCATTATTCCTGCCGATGGCTCCCACGTCAGTATCTTCTCGCCTATTATTAAGCGAAACTGCTCATTTGAACAGATGCATGGAGCTAATGCGTGTTTCAAGTAATGATTGGTCACAGGAGCCCCAAAGACGTTTATCGAGAGCTGTAGGATTGCCGAACGCGCGGTAAACCTGAATCAGTACCTAAACAAAATCCTAGGGGCGCGTAAAAGCTGAAAGCATAACTCTACAAGTTCTAGGGCAAAAGCATACAACGAAAATAGTGTGCATTGATGTCCTAGACTCTTGACACAACAACAGCTTTTGCTACTAGAAATGCACAATGTCAATCACATTATCAATCCCTTGACTTGGACAACTGCTAGCTCACTCGTCGAATTGTTCAATATAGTCTGGAATCCTTAAATAGGTGTCTATTGGCGCGTTTCAGTTAGTATACAACACACCAAACAGACATGCATTGCTGCGCCACTAGTCGCAGCAACTAGCTGGAAGGCAGCCTTGCCATCTGATTTGATCCGCGGACCAGGGCGCCTAATGACGCATTTGGCTCACAAGCAATAAAGAATCTCTTAGCCCAGCTGAATAATAGGTCTCAAAGGCATAGTTGTGTGCATGAAACCTCGACATCTCCTTGGAAAAGTACCAACATCAGACATCTCTTCGTCACCAAATTTCCATCTTTTGCCTCAGTCATTCATTCGGCCAAATAGCAGGCGGAGCTGGCCGTCGCTGCCATGGCTCAAGAGCTGCTTGACCAGGCAAAAGAGCAGTTCCTAGCATCCTTGTCCTCGATACCACCCCTGTACAGCGCCCACTTCGAAGCTTGTGGCTCTGGAGAGGAGCTGCTAAAGCGTATCCAGGCGATTCCACGACTCAAGAACAAGATAGAAGGCATCAGCGCATGTGCGCGTGTCATCAAGCGACTGCAGTCCTACTTTGAGGTGGTTGATGCCGTTGTCCGGGTTGATAGGTTGCACGCATCAACAGTATGGGGTGGCATTCATCTGACATTCCAGGTAACCGAGCTGCAACTCTCCTAGCTACGCAATCGAGATCAGGGTGGCTGACTGCCTTAGCTCATCACCAACTATACGACCTTTACAGACAAGTTTATATCATCTCTCAATGTGGTTTCTGCCGAGTTCCCCATATTTGACCGGTTCTCAGACCTGGCCGGAGATTTGGACACAATAGGAGGAGAGCAGTTGAAGGACTCCCTCGTCAATCTCTATGTGGACCTGCTGGAATATCTATACACGGTAATCCGCATATTCTTCAAAGAAGATGGCCGTACGTCCGGCTCTGCTTTCCCGATTGACTTGCGCTGCAATAGGTTAACACTTTCCAGGCCCAAAAGCCAAGCCGGCTCTTTTTGTCAAACTGATGTGGCGGCCCTTTCAGCAACTCTTCAGCAGCACGCTTGACCGGATGCAACACCACCGGCTTATCCTACGCCACGCACTCCGTTTGGTAGAGTACGAGAGGCTGGATGATATGCAGAAACGACTCCACAAGCTTGATATGCATATGGAACAGAGGGCTGTCAACGAGTCGATACAACGATACAACTCCAAGAAGAATATGATGGACGCATCGGACGTAAGCCGGGAGATGAGAGAGTTTCATCGGGGTATAGTCTCCTTTCTGCAGATTGAGGCCCTTGTATATCTATCTCGCGGAATCTGCTAACATTGGCATGACAGCCGACGCCATTAACCGAATACGTGCTTGGGTCTATCCGCCCGATTTCGAGACTGCGCTCATTCGTGCTCGGAAGCTTCAGGAGAGCGGAACAAATGCCTGGCTCCTAGGAAACGACGTTTTCGAGAAGTGGAAAGCAGCCTGTGACAACAACATCCAAGAACCTAACGCTTACCAGGAGCTTTTTGGTGAGAATGTTTTCTGGCTTCATGGTATGTTTGACGCCCTAGAGAGAACCAGCCAATTGCTAGACTTTTCTAATACCTCTGATGATAAATAGGCCATCCAGGCTATGGAAAGACGGTGCTAGCTGGCTCAGTTGTCAACAACGTCTTGCTTCCCAGTTGGGGTTCGTTCGATCAAAGGGAGTCTACCTGTTATTTCTTCTTCGAATCAGCGAAAAGCGACATGAGGACCCCGATACAAGCCTACAGAGCCCTGGTAGCCCAGCTCCTACAACAGCACAAGCATAATGACTCTATTTTGGATACTTTTTCATATCTCAAGGACTGCGCCTCGCGAGGTCAGCAAACAGCAACAGAGGAGGAGCTGCTGGACCTTTTAAAGTTTTGCTGCAATTCTCTCGAGCAGGTCTTTATTATCCTGGACGGCATTGACGAGTGCGTCGACCACGGCGCTCTGGTCTCTGAGATGCTCAAATTATCCGCTATTCCATCGGTGCGCTTGTCTTTTTTCAGCAGGCCAAACGTGCCGTCGTTGCTGCGGCTCGTTCCTCCCGAGCGTAGAATATCAATCAATGGAATGACGGCTCACGATATTAGCATATTTTTAGCCAATAGAATCTCAGAACTCTTTCGTGATGGCCTGCTGCCTGATGAGATTGATATCGACCAACTCTCCGAGCGACTTCTAAGGAGAGCTGCAGGCATGTTCTTATGGGCAAAGCTCATGATTTCATACCTGGCCAGCCCTGCCTTGACCATTGGCGAAAGACTAGAGGCATTAGAGGACACAAACCTCCCAGAGGGGCTCGATGAAATGTACAGGCAGATTATCGGACTGGTCGACAAAAGCACGCCATCATCAAGGACACTCGCCCGACGAGTCCTCACCTGGATTCTCTACGGGTGTCGGCCTCTCAATTCAGAGGAGCTGCACGAGGCTCTCGTCGCAGGGACCAGCAGGAAACGAGATCCGCACAATCGATATCAAAACTTTGAGGATACCTTGGTCTTGACGTGTGCAGGCTTGGTTGAGTTTGAGCATGGCAGTCCGCGTCTAATTCATCTGTCGTTACGAGACTACTTTCTCGGGCAAGAGACTCACGCTTCGGCCTATTATAATATCGTGGCGCCAACGAACAGATTGCAATTCATACCATCCCCAGCAGAAGCACATATGGAATTGGCACTTGCATCGATACAATATCTTACCTACCATCTCCCCGCTCAACCACTAGGCGGAATGATTGGCGCAGACGCAACAGTTGTCGATGTTCAACAGAAGTTTCCCTTTTGCGCATACGCATCCTGCTTTTGGATTACGCATATACACAACATACTCGCAAGTGGCAGTCCTCAGCAGAACAGAGGCTCTGTTCCACCAGAGTATAACGCGCTGCTGGTCGGAATTTGGTCTTTTCTAGCCAAGAAACTAGTCCTGATGACGTGGATAGAATCGTGCTATACGCATCAATCGCCTCCTATGGTGGCGTTACTGCGCAGATGGGCCATGCATTTGCGTATTGACAGAACGGCGTTTATGGACGCCCCGGTCGACGTGCAAACGATTAGCACAGATATCGATGAGTTCTGCAGTTATCTCGATGGCTTGCACCTTTCTTGGGGATCCAAGATGCTTCAGAATCCAGGATGTATCTGGGAAGAGGTCACGGCGTTCAATCCCAGCCGATTTTTGCAAACGACATCCGCCATGGCTTTCAAGCGGCTAGAGCCTGAGAAACAGGGAAACAATGCAAGGATGAGCAAAGCGCCATTGAAGGAGATTTCGCAAACGACACCTGATGGAAATTTTGTCAGCAAGCTTAGTATCTGGCCCTCTGCGTGAGTTTTTGGTACCTTTTCTCGCAACTCGAGGCTCATCTAATGATTATTCCTTGTTTAGAGAATTTGAGAATGTTTATAGCGCCGCGTCTACCCAGAACCAGAGGATAGACGATATAGCCATGAGGCTTTGCGCCCAATGCAATGGGTGGACAGCGACGTACGAAGTCTATCAAGTTGACGATGGCAGCCACAAGCTTACCATCCGCGAACCGCTTCCGGCCGACGAGGTCTTCTTCCAACTGGAGCAGTCTCTGTGGTTACAATGCGGCAAACTAGTGATACAATTTCCCATTTCCATCAGCCAGGACGGATACACATTTACCATTTTGCGAACTGTGTATAAGCTGTTGGTATCGGCCGAGAATTCAAAGCCACAGGTCACTTCTGCCATGATTCCCCTGGAAGGGCTGATGCTCGAGCAATGGAATACATCTAGAAGCATTTATGAGCAGTCCAAAAACAGCGAATTTGAAGATTCATCCTTGCTTGCGATAAGGGGATACAGAACGTCGTGCCACAACATGTATACCTACTGGACGTGTCTGAGCTCCGACGGCCAGTACATTTGCCTTACAGATCAAGAATGCGGACGACCCAACACGATTGCAGTATTTTCTATTGACATGGGGCCTCTAAATGGATCAGCACAGTTCAAGCTCTCCCCAGTGGCAGCGCGATCAATGTGGCTGAGAATTCCCGACCCCTTTGACAAGTCTTGCGCGCGGGCGTTATGGGATGATCGGAAAGATTTCTCAATGGCGTTTCACCCGTATCAATCCGATCTCGTGATTGGGTTTTATGATGGTACGGGACAGGAAGGTGGTGATGTTTTCAACAGGTACAATACAATTTGCGTATGGGATTTTGAAGGTAAATTGCATCTTTATTGTCTCCCAGAGAATTGTTTAGAGGCCGAATGGAAGCTAACGTGTGAGATGAAAATAGGCAATACCGTCAGCCACCAGCACGTCAAGCTATGCTCTCCCATAAAGCAAATTCGTTTTCCCGAGGACGGACAATATGCCATTTGTGAGATGACCAACAACGCCATGGCCGTCATACCCATACCGAGAAGGATAGACAAGACAAGACTCACGACGGGAGATGCCACTGAGCATATTGTCAGAGATGTGCGCAATCTCGAAATAAGATCAGCGAGTGCTTTCCAAGAATCTGCTGCATCCCCTTGGGCCGTCGACAAACGCCATGGAAACAACACTCTGAGCCCCCCAGACGCATTTCCGCTTGTTTCTCTGTCTTCTCATCACTCATTGCTCAGCTCAGCATCCGCCACGCTGGATAGAAACAGTCTGCGCGTAAACACCCGCATAAGCCTTGACAATGAAAACATACAGCTAGACTTGCCCAATCCCAACAAGGCCAGATCTGCAACTGAAGCTCGATCAGCGCAGCAGGAGAAGCTGCTGCTCGCACGACTCCCCGCCTTGAACGGCATAGAACACGCAGTCGTCGACGTCAAGCTCCCGCAAACCAGCGAGGATCACGTCAAGATTATATTGAACAAGGGCGTGCAGCCGTGGAGCGAGATTCAGCCCGACGAGGAACAGTTTTCGCCCGCCATCTTGTTCCGTGACCAGCGCTCTTTTAGGAGATGCCACAGCGCAGGGGGGGAGAAGAAGAGCGTTTCGGGGGTGCAGAGGCCTAGGCTGATGCAGGGAGCGTTTGGAGGAGTGTGGTGATTTGGTGATGTTTGTGAAAGAGTGAGTTTGGGGCTTGGATGATTCAAAGTGATACCATGTTGAGCGAGAGGCGGTGCTGAGGATAAGAGTCACAGTCTAGACTGGCAATATTGGGGAAATTGGGTCTGATAATACAATCAAGAAAAAAGTCGCCTTTAATGGCTATATAATTACAAAAAAAAATAAGAAAAGAATTTTATGCTATGAAATTTTTGGAAAGAGAATTATGCTGTGCGATGGCCTTGTATATATAACAAACTAAAGAAATACACAACATAACTCGTCTATACACCCCATTTCTATTATTCTGCTGTTTTTATTCATGTCGGCTCTTTTAGTAATAATACTTTTCAATATACCTGATAATGCCCCTGGATATTGCACTAGATGGCTTCGCTACTTCGCGGGGCCCCAAGCCTAAAACCCCTGCCTCGATAGCGCGGGAGAAGCCCAGGCCAAGTATTATTAGTTGTTCCTAGGCACGCCCGGGGAGCTCTAGTAGATGGAGCTAGATCAAGTAAATAAAAGGCAATAATACATAGCCTATTTACGAAATGGGTCTAATAATAATAATACAATTTTGAAATAATAGCTCTGAATGGCTATATAACTGCCAACTCTCCCAAAAAAAAAGAAAATAGAAGAAAAAGCCAAGAGTTGCTTCCTACGATATATGCTTTGGCTCATCCATGTCCAAAATACAGCATCCCATCATACGCTCTTTGTTCATCTCCGCTCCCTGCTTATCTAATTTCCACATCATCATCCAATATGATGCCCCCAGTCAACTTTACTAGATGGCTTCGCTCTATGACTACGCGCCAACAACAGGATATAGTAAGAATCATACATATTCAAACGACGGGCTCGCGTAATTAGAATAACCGCCCAAGACAAAACTACTAATAAAACACCACCAACCATCTGCCAGCTGCGCCAATCTCCAGGCTATAAAGTCGCAGGGATCTTCCAGCTGTCAAATTATCCAGCTCGCAATCTAGCCATTTGTCGCCTAGCGCAGCTGGTGAGCTGTCACCGTTGGGCTCCACAGCCAATTCGATATAATACGAACCAGGCCGCTCCTTAATCCTCTGGAGCTTGGCCATGATCGATATCTTGCAATAATGACAGATAGGTTTGAGGAGCTGACGAGGCGAAAGAAGGAACTTCTTAAAGAACTGCACCGCCGCCAAGGATTCCCGCGCCAGCGAAAGAGATTCGACCGAGAGGAGGACGAGCGCCGATTCCAGGACTACGTCGAGAGCGAGTGCGAGAAGAGAGACCTTTTGTGCCAGGACATTGAGCGCGAATGCGACGAGCTCTTTGAACGCAAAGTCCAGCAGCTGAAACGCGAACGCGATGCGCTATTCGAACGCGAATGCCAGAAAATAGACTCACAATACGAGGAATTGTTCGACCGCGAGTACAAGAAAATCGAGCGCCAGATTGAGCAGCGAGCACGGCGAGAAGCGTTGGCCAAAGATGAAGCCCCACAGACTCTAGTCCAGTATCTAGCAGCCTGCCATGCGCTCAGCCTCAAGTTCGAAAAGGGCGCTTGCCGGTCCTTGATTACACAAAAGGAGGAGCTTAGCTGGACGTTTCCTCGGCGAATCGTCCCGTGGGAGGGCTTTCCAAAGCTGCAGGAAGGAATATGGCATCGGCTCGCGTCAGGGTCTGATGATTACTTTTGCAAGGGTTGCATGTTTTCGTCTCCCCAGCGGCTGGAAAATGTGAAGCGCACGTTGACTCCGGTCAACAGCGAGGCCTCCCTCCAGCACTTTGGGCGCTATGCCGTTGAAAATGTGATTCAGGAGATGCTCGATAGGCTGATTGAGGACGACTGCCTCTGGAACATCATCGGACTTGGCGATGATGAGAGGGTGAGTATAGAGACGGACAAGGATCTCGGCCAGGTATATGAGCCCAGGCTTGAATCATCATGGCACAAGGATGCGAGCGAGCCGCAAATATCGATGCGCAATTCACACCGCGAGGCGAAACGAGCAGGCATCTGGGCCAACCGATCATGCATATACCGTCAGGTAGAAGATGAAAAGACGCCAGTCTTTGCAATGGTGCATCAGCTGCCGCATAGGCTGCAGCTGGACGAAATCGACTCCGGCCTAGAATCCGAGATTCAGTTGGAGCGAGACGTGATTGACCAGGAGGGCACCGATTTTGCGTTTGCCTCGAAAACCCTCGTCGCAGCCACCATCACTCAGCTCTTTTCCTACATGGTCGGCAAGGGCATCCGGTTTGGGTGCGTGTCTACCGGAGAAGCCTTCATCTTTTGTTTCATTCCCAAGGACGATCCCTCGACGATATACTGTAGAGCATGTGTACCAGAGCGCGATGTCATGCCGGACGATCCGCTAAGGCTTCATCGAACAGCTGCCGCGTTAGTGTTTGGAATTGTACTCCAAGCTCTTCGCGCAAAGCCGCCCCCCGAGCCATGGACCGAGGCTGTCACGCATCTGGATACTTGGACTATGGGATACGACGTCGTATTGGACAAGATACGCAAGGTTGGCGCTACGAAGCCTCAGGCGCTGCCTCTCGCAGTAGACCGTTGGCGTGGATTCAGACGATCGCCACTGCTGGACAAGACGCTGAGAGTCGAAGTCAAGGCCGGCAACGACATCAGGCGCTGGCTTGACAGTGTTGCCGGCGAAGAAGATACCCCCGAAGATACCAGTGAGAGCTCTGCTGCAAGGGTGCCGACGATACAAGATCAGCCGTTTTGCTCTCAGAAATGCCTCCTTGGCCTGGTGCATGGCACAGCGCTGGACGAGAACTGCCCCAACGTCGAGCACCACGGATCGACTCACCTCAATTACGACGATTTCCTCAGCCATCTCCGCATACAACTTGCTGAAGACGACGGCCTGGAAGCTGCCGACTGCACGCCTGTTCGGATTGCAAACATTCCCACGTCTCTCTTCAAGATACGGCTCGCGTCGCTTGGCTACACCCTGATCGCCAAGGGAGGAAGAGGCTCTGCGTATTTGTGGAGCGAGAAGTTTGTCTATGATCAGATTGTCAGTCTGCAGGGCCATCACGTGCCGGTATGCATTGGCATGATGGAGCTCATCGAACCGCGTCACCACAATCGCAAGTCATTTAAAGACCTGCTGCTGCTCAGCTGGGTCGGGCGGCCTTTTCAAAACTGCCTCAAGCAGGTCAGCAAGGATCAGATTGCGGGCATGATCAAGACGGGTTTGCAGGCGATGCACAAGCTTGGCGTCGTCTACAACGGCGGTCTCTCGCCACAAAACTTTTTGTACGACGCATCGCGAGGCAGTGCCATGATTGTGGATTTCGAGGAGTCGTCGCTCGAGTTTTGCGAAACGCCAGCTGTGATTGGAGATTACCAGACACGCAAGAGGAAGCGCGACAGGTGGCAAGAAGACGCCCGGCAAGTGTTTCAGGAAGACACTCGCAGTGCGCTTGCGACAATCATGGAGTCGGCGCCGCGGGATAGCGAATGTCGGTTTTCTGACTCGGAGTCGGAAATCGGCGATGACTCGGTGAGCCACCGTTGATGGATTTGGAGGATGAAAGAATGTGGGTTTTGGTCTGTGGCAAAAAGAGCAGTCGAGACATTACCTAAGCAGGGATGTTACCAATAACCATGTACCTATTATACCCATTGTAATATTTAAATTCTAATATAGATTAATTATGAAAATGTAAAGAGATGTAGAGGCTGTGAAGTGTCGATATATTTGCCTTAATACTGGAATATGTGGTTGAGATGTGATGCTCTACATGACCAGTGGTTATCGCAGTCATTAATTGATTCACAAGTGCATATAAAGATGAAGATAATGCAATATAAAATTCTGAATTAATAATTTATTGTCTATTTTACTATGTAGTATCATCATTACAATGTATAGAGTACTGCTGAGCCAAGACCAAATCAAGCATTCGGTACGTACCCATCACATGCATCATCACGCCTCTGCATCACCATGCAGTTATACTCCCTTCAAACCTGCATCTCCATCAGCATCTCGTTCCTCTGATTGACCAATTCCCAGCCTGCCCGATTCGGCAGTCTTAGCCACATAAAAATCCCAGCAACCAGTACAAAGTAGCTCCAAAAGCTCCAGCAGCTCCAGCTGGGGAGGGTTGCAATTCCTGCAGCCACAAAGAGACGGCCTCGAGCACTAAGAAAAAGGCCCGCTCAGCCCCGTTTGGCTCCCGATGGGCGCCATTGCGGCCTGATTGGCGGGGTCCTGCGTCATGTCCCTGGTCGAATCCATTCTGACTGCACCGCTACTTGCGTCAGAAAAATTTACCGTTGGAATGCAGCCTCTTACGTTCAAGGATCTTTGGAGTTTGCAAAATCTAGAGCTGGAGAAATTCTGCCCGGTTTGGGCCAGTTCCTCCGTTTCGCTCCCCCTAGTTTAGCCGCCGTTACGGAGCACCTGCTATAAGATGCCGTCAGCCGGGGGCGACAAAGTACTGCGAGACTTGGCGCGCCTCATATCTTGGCGGCCGCTGCCAGGTACCTGTGCGCCAGCAGGTACCCGCAGCTGCTGGGGGGGCGCTAGCAGGGCGACGAAAAAATTTAGCGTTGCGTTGCGATAAGCCCGATTAGCGCACGCACACACGACCAAGGGAAAAAAAATGTACGTACCAGGGAAAAAGTAACCTAGCACCTTATCTGGGGGGAAAGCCGGTATCACCACCTCCTCCTCTTTTCTTTCTTCCTCTTGTCGCCTCTTCTTCTTCTTCTTCTTCTTCTCTCTTCTTCCTTCTCATCAATCTTTCGGCGCAACCGCATGAGGCTCCCGTGAGCCAATTCGTCCTCCCTTCCTCTCGCTCTCGAGACACCCCGACAAACCCACTACAACTTTCAGCAACCGGTTGCCCGCGGCGAGGCTCCGTTGTCGTCGTTGCGGATGGCCGTTCAGTCTCTTCCAGCTGCTATCATCGATATCGACGAAGTGCTTCCGGGCACGCGATGCGTCTTCATCGATGAGTCTGCGAGTAGCACCTCAGCCAATGGCTTGCTTCAAAAACACGACGGCATAGTGCTGGTCCCCCAGCCAACTTCGTCGCCCAATGATCCCTTGAACTGGAGCCTGCTGCGCAAATCGTGGCACACGGCTCTTGTTTGTTTTGCCGTCGCTCTGACCGCTGCCACGTCCAACGTTGCTGGTTCGGCGAGCACAGGTGTCAATGAGGAATATGGCATCAGCTACGATGTCTTCAACACCGGCGCTGGCGTCCTCTTTCTCGCCATTGGTTACTGGACCTTGCTCAGCTCCCCTGCCGTCCATCTTTACGGCCGACGAATTCTGTACCTTGTCGGCGCGACTTGGGGTCTGATTGGCAATATCTGGTTTGGGAGAGTCGCCACGGCGTCTGATGCCATCTGGACGCAGCTTTTTGTCGGAGCTTCCGAGTCTGTCGCCGAGGCTGTGGTGCAGCTCTCCCTGCTGGATATTTGGTTTGAGCACCAGAACGGCACCTCGATGGGTTTGTATACTCTGGCCACCTCCGTGGGGACCTACCTTGGGCCGTTGGTTGGCGGCTACATTGCCGACAGCAACCTTGGATGGCGCTGGATCGGATACCTGGGCGCCATCATGTCTGCTTTCAACTTTGTCCTCTTCTACTTTGGTCTGGAGGAGACTGCGTTCCCCCGCGAGCGCTACCAGCGTGAGAATGCAGAGAGCCGTGCTGCCGGCTCATCTGCACCGATTGGTGATGAGAAGACGACCAACGTGACTGATGTCAACACGGGTACATCAGACGAAGAGGCTGCCGCCAATCCCCGCGACGCCGACCAGTTGTCCATCAACTACACGCGGCCCAAGTCCTACTGGCAGCGCATTGCCCTCATCACGCCCGCGCCCAACTTGCGCGGCGTGGGTGCCAGGCAATACGTCGGCCGCCTGTGGCACACGCTGCGCATCTTCACTTTCCCCGCTGTCTGGTTCGCCGGCCTGCAGTGGGGCATGCAAAACATTGCCCTGTCCTTTTATCTCACCATTGAGGAGGACTACTGGACAGACGACCCGTGGGACTATGGCGACGTTGCCGTGAGCAACATGAACATCCCCTGCCTCATTGGCAGCATCATTGGCTGTTTCTACGGCGGTTATCTTAGTGACTTGTTCGTCCTGTGGGCAAGCCGACGCAACAGGGGTATTCAAGAGGCCGAGTTTCGCCTGTACCTCATGTTCCTCTGCGTCATCATCTTCCCCACGGGCATGTGGCTCTTTGGCATCGGATCTGCCAAGGGCTGGGACTGGCCCGTGCCGTACGTTGGCCTTGGCTTCATCGGCTTCGGCTATGGCTGCGCTGGCGATTTGAGTCTCACCTATCTTGCCGACTGCTACCCGGATATGGTCCTCGAGGGCATGGTGGGAGTTGCCGTCATCAACAACACGCTCGCCATGATCTTTACCTTTGTGGCCAGCTACTGGCTTGACACGGGCGTCATGGATACCTTTATCGAGCTGGGTGTCTTGGGATTCGTCATCTTGATGCTGTCTCTGCCCATGATCATCTGGGGGAAGCGCGCACGCCGCTGGACGAAGCAGAGATATCTCAACTTTTTGGAGATTCGCGACGGAATGGGCCACTAGACTTGCTCGAGATGGTTTTGCTGGGGATGTTTTTGATGGGGATGTGGGTTTTGTCGAGTAAGAGAAGAGAAGGGAGGGGAGGGGAGGGGAAGAGGTTCCTATGAATCCTACCCGTACACATGTCCTATTCTTTAGAGGCTTTGAGCCTCGTACTCTGTTTGTAAAGAAACCTGATAGTTGCTATACCCCTTGGTAGCTGGACTTTTGCAAATACACATGATATCTTGTATACCACGACTTGGCCAAATGTCTGACTTTTTATTGACAGTTGTATATCCTTGGAGGTTTTAAGCCTCTCCAATTCTCCTGTTTGATAATATGTAGGTCCTTTTGATTAAGAGTATATCACGCGATGGTATTATAGATACTTTGTACAGCCGAATGTAATTATTACCTGTAGATACTGTAGATCTATAGCTAAATACTGCCAATAAGCATACCAGGACAGCTCTGCGAACGCGACGCCGGCTCCCACCGAAACTCACAATGTTAAAAAATTATAAATAAATCCAGAAAGTATTATATGAGAATATTAACCAAGTAATACTCTATAAAATAGCTTAAATTTTATATTTCAACTAAATTTTGCTGTTTTATTCAAGTTCAGGTGGCTTGCATGCTGTTGAATTTACGGTAATGTCCTCTCATACAAATTTGGGTGTGTTTTCTGTTTTTCGGCGTTCGCAGACTTTTGTCCCTCTAATCTAGCCCATCTACTAGAGCTACAAACCTCTAGTGGGCTTCTATCGCCATCTAGGCAGGGGTTTTAGGCCTAGAACCCCGCGTTTTAGGGGTCGCCTAGGCAGCGCTAACGAGCGACAACAAAACAAACGCCATCTCTACCTCTTTGGACTTTTCATCATCTCCCCAGGGTGGGATTGTCAGCTCTGTTTTTGACGCCATCGCGGCATCGTAGCCGCGGCCATGGAGGACGAATTGGCGAGGCTCCGGCAGCTGCTAGCAGAGTCGGAGCGCCAACGCAAAGAAGAAAAGCGCCAGAGGGAGAAAGCAGAACGCCGGAGCAAGAAAGTGGAACGCCAGATGGAGAAAACAGAACGCCAGAGGGAAAAGGCAGAACGTCGGAGAGAAGAAGCAGAGCGGCGCTCCCAAGCATCTCGGCCGCAGACTTTTTCACAATATATCGAAGCCTGCCATGGGCTCGATGCCGCTATCCAAGTCATTACAGATCCATCCTCCACGACCCAAGGCATCACAACCGATCCGACCGGCAGAATCTATCCTCTACGAATCGTGCCGTCTCCAGACTTTGCCGACAAGCAGCTTCAAGTCTGGGACCTGCTATCGGAGAGCCATGCCTTCAACTCCGAGCCTCTATTTCCCTCTGCTCATCAGATCGAATATGTGCAATCCGTGCAGCAGCCCATCAGCAGCGAGATGTCGCTTCGCAACTTTGAGCGCGACGTTGTGGAAAACGCCGTCAAGAAGCTCATCGACTGTGCCTACAACGACCCTCTCCTGCGCGAGAGGCTTGGTCTCCTGGGCAATGTGACGTTTGAGAGCCACACGAACCTCGACGAGTCCTCGAATAGCTTCACCGAAAATATCCCGGGTTCAACGCGCGGCTCGGGGCCGAACAGCACCACATCGCGTGGATCTGGACGCCATGTCCTCCCCAAGCTGAGAGGCAAAGGCGGCCTTGCAGACAATTTCTGCATATATAGGAGCGCAGACGGCCGAGATATCCCCGCTCTCGCGATCGAGTACAAGGCGCCACATAAGTTGTGCGTCGACGAGATCGTCACGGGGCTCGAGTCGGAGATTCAGCCAGATCAACATGTCATCAACAAAACGGGCCAGGACTTTGTTTTCGCGTCCAAATCGCTTGCTGCTGCCGTCATCACCCAGCTCTTCTCATACATGGTTGCAAAGGGCATACAATACGGCTACGTGTGTACGGGAGAAGCCTTTGTCTTTTTACAGATACCAGACGACGATCCCACCATTGTGTATTATTCCGTCTGTATTCCAAGCCAGGATGTCGCTGCCGATGGGGAAACCGGGCTTCATCGGACGGCAGTCGCACAAGTCTTTGCGTTTATCCTTCAAGCCCTGCGAGCCAAGCCGCCGCCCATGGCGTGGTTTGACCAGGCGGCGAGGCTCAACACTTGGGTGGTCGAGTATGATGATATTCTGAAGCAAATTCCTCCCACCGTTCGAAAGGAGAAGCGCGCCACGCCCTATAAGCCGTCGAGCTGGAAGGGCCGCATAAGGCGCTCGCCCATCCAGACACGCTCTCGCTGCAAGCCGCCGGCATCTGAGCACCAGAGAGACGATGGCGATAGCGACGGTAGCAACGATAGCCATGGTAGCGGTCGTAGCGGTAGCAATGGTAGCGGCAGTAGCAGCGGTGGCTACAATCCTCCGTCTCCCTCTCCAAACCATGCTGGCCGCGCCGGCAAGACTGAGCCTATAGGTGGTGCGAATAAATCACAGCAAGGCCAAGCAGAGAGCATTGAGAAACGGCCCTTTTGCACCCAGGAATGCCTCTTGGGGCTGGTACGCGGCGGACCTCTGGACGAGCAGTGTCCCAATATCCAGTATCACGGACGCGAGCACATTGATCGGCTGGCATTTCTTCGCCTAATTCGGATCCAGCTCGCCACGGACCGTGATGCCGATGCCGACTGTATGCCGCTCTGCCTTTCTGGCGCAATCGGCGCGCTGTTCAAAGTGCGACTCTCCTCGCATGGTTATACCCTCGTCGCCAAGGGTGTTGAGACCTCCAAAGTCCACCGATTGCGTCATGAAAGCAAGCTCTACGATCGACTCGCATCGATCCAGGGGAGACATGTGTCCGTTTGCCTCGGCATCGCGCATTTAGATCTTCCATGGTACTTTGACGGCGGGATATTCGAGCACTTTTTGTTTCTCGGCTGGGCTGGCCAGCCCATACGGCGGTGCATTACCCCGGACAATAGGACATTTGTCGTCCGCGCAGTCACCGAAACCTTTAGGGAGATGCATCAGCTTCGCGTGCTGCACTGTGACGCCGAGCCGCGAAATATTCTGTATGATGCTGAGCAGAGGAGAATCATGGTTGTGGATTTTGAGCGGGCCGTGTTTGATGAATTTCAAGGTCAGCAAGCGGCAGATTTGAATGGCCTGGACAGGAAGCATGGCAAGGGATTGCAGAAACTAGAAGACGACAGTTTTGCTCGTGAGCTGGAGTATATTGAGGAGCGGGTTTTGGGCATTTGTGAATTGGCAAACTAGTTGAATATCGAGATACCCCGGCGCTTATTAGGATGCGTTTGTTTTAGCGATTGAATACATTTGGTTCCATGATTTAAATTCCATCCATGTAGAACGAAGTTGATGATACGATGTACGGGTAGTGGCAACTTGATTGTCAGGTGGATCAATCACCCCGATTAGCAGTTGTGAATGGTTTGTCGCATCCAGATTAGCTCGTCTTTCCATCAACACAAGGGCTTTGCTATCTACTAGTAGGCACCGTGTGTCAGTTTATGCATCACTCCGAAGCAAACATCAGCTACTATCCGCCGAGTTGACCAAAGGCAGAAAGCTCATTCAAGTGAAGCAAGCTTCGGTATTAACTTGGAGAAATTGAGACTTAGCCCAACGAGTGATATAAAACTCGGAGTCTCTACATACCCACCTCCAATGATTGGTTTATAGTCTCTCTTATGGTCGTCCCTTGTGATTAATATTAATACGACAAATCTCTAAACATCGACCCCGCTGCTGAGACAATGGCACCCACGGAATATGACGCCGAATTCGAACAATATCTTATCAACTACAACATATTTCCCGAGGGATTTCAGCATCCAAGCGGTGTCTCAATGCTTAGGCCAAATAATCTTTCAAAGATTCTGCGGGACTTGTCAGCACCAAGGCATGAGCTTTCTCATGTTCCGCAATCCGATTTCCTGCAGTTTCAGCGCATGAACAGCACCGTGTCAAGAGGCACATTATTGCGCAAAATCATCCCAGTGCTTGAAGGTGGTGCCAATATTCTCAACGATGGCCAGCTCGACTTTGATAATTTCTCTCCACTCATGGGAGGTGTGGCAACAGAAATTGTGCCCGACTATTACGACGGTGTCGCCTTTACTGCTGTCCACAAGAAGTTGAGAGATGCTTTGGGAAGCACAATCATACCTACGCGACATGTCAGTGCCCCGGTAGTACCAAATTTCTTCTTGGAGGTTAGAGAATCTTCTGGAAATGCCGTGGCCACAAAGAGAGAAATCTGCTACTATGGAGCATTCGGTGCCCGGGCAATGTGTGCTGTCCAGGATCATGCACAGCACCTGTACTCGAAATCTAGCGGACCGATATATGATGGAAACGCATATACTTTCAGCTCGACTTATATCGACGGGATACTCAGGTTGTATGCCCACTTCATCGCTGCGCCGTCTATGCCGGGGGGGTTGCCAGAGTTTCACATGGTTGAGCTTGAGGTTTTCAATATGATGAGGTCTCAGAAGGATTTTGTCGATGGCTGTGCTGCGTTTAGAAATGCTCGGGATTTAGCCGCCTGGGATCGAAACGCTTTTATTGAGCGTACGAATGCAACAAGTTGAATTGCCTCCAGTGGAGAGAGGATTGACGGAATGCGTAGAGTTTGACCTTTTTTTTTTTTTGGTGAGACAAGCATTTTCAAGGAGCCTGGTATCTGCCAACTAGAATTCAACTTGGCTGAATATTAAACCCTCCTTCGAGTTTATCTGGTTCCTTTCGATTATAATTGTTTGCGATGAATTAATCCAGCTCCAGGGTAGGTTGAGGTGGCATCATAAGACGTCTTGTGATTGGCCGATTGGTTGGAGTTGAGATTATGTAATCAGATGTCGGACCTACGTAGATGCTCCCCGAATTGAATCCTCGATCCTGAATCCTTCTCTCTGAGTATCAACTACACACCAACCACATGTAATTTTCATGGCAATGAAGCTATTTGTAGCCCTCTTTTGTTTATTTTCTCCATAATTCATCTAGTTCTGTCTTCTCAAAATCTGGGTTTGGTTACTTCTCATACGCCAGCATCACCAGGTTTCAATCCGAGGATGTGATGTGAGATGCCAGAGGAAACAGATTCAAGCAGTGCTTCTTCATTTTGATACTTGAGTTTCCTTCTCTCTACCAACAGCCATGGAATTAAGTTCATCCAACCCAAGCAAAGTCGAGCGCCGGAAGCTCCGGAGAGGCACGACAAGCTGTTGGGAATGCAAGCGCAGGAAAACGCGATGCCACTTTGAGCAGGGCAATCAAAACGCTTGCGTATCTTGCAAACGTCGCGGATGCAAGTGTATCCTTCAGCATATCGATGAGCGGCATTTGGAACTGGAGACTCGAGTTCGGAATCGAGACATTAGAGAGCAGGTGGACCATCTCGAGACGTTGGTTGATCAACTTGTTCATCCACCAGCCGTTTCTCGTGATTCTGATGCTCCTCTACGAAAACAAACCTCTTCTGACGAGAAAGGGACTGAAGCAGGCCTCTCTGAAGCATCAAAACAACATGACCCGACCCAACAGACTCAACAGCCACAAGTGTCTTCTCATCCCAGACGCAGAATCCTTCTCCCCAAGCTGGATAAGGCACCTGCAAAGACTTCCAATTTCTCACTCAATAACGGGCTCAGGATATCCAATAACAAATCTCAGCCGTCAGCATCATACCCGCCTTCCAAAGATTTACAGATCTATCCTTCGTTGCTCACGCCAGATCCAACCGGTGGTTCGTTGCGCTGCAACTCGCTGACTCTATTGTTACAATCCATCCTCCCGTCAGTCAGCGTTACCACTCGCATCATGCATCAAAACATGCTTTTAATGATGTCCATGCATGTGTTTCGAGGCTTGTCTACCGATCCTTTTCGACCGCCTAACCCTCGTCAAGTCGCACAGTTTGCATCTCCATCACCAAAAGATGCAAGGCCAATCGACTTGGCTCGGAGCCTCTTCCAGTTGGCCATCTGCCTCCAGCAGTCGGACCGCACATCTGAAATATCAGAACTGTGCCTTGGCCGCTCCAACAACGACGTCGCGGGCCAGTATTTCGTGGCCGCCTCTCGTTATGTCACTTCTCAGGATTCACTTGTTGCCTCACCCGAAGGGATAGAGACTCTAATGTTTGAAGCTTTATATCACGTTTCCGCAGGTCAACTGCGACTCGCATGGCTCGTGTTTCGTCGAGCACTGGGAATTGCTCACCTTGTAGGTCTCCATATCCCACAGCGGCGGCGACAAGGCAGGCAGTCTAGGGTTGGAAATTCTCTGGCACCAATATGCCTGGCGACTCTGTGGTTCCGCCTCATCTTCATGGATCGTCACTTGTCCATGGTGCTTTGCCTTCCAATGACCGTCACCGATGACAGCTTCATGGATGATTTGCCGGGACTGGGGCCGCAGGAAAGGCTTGAGCGCGTTCAGGCCAAGCTTTCAGGCCGCATCATCACCAGAAACGAAATGATGCGGCATGGGAAATGGGGTGATGGCTTCATCTACGATCACTACAAGGAGACGAAAGATATCGATTACTTGTTGAAGCAAGCAGCGCGCTCGCTGTCGGCGGATTGGTGGGCTTTCGCACGGCCTAGAGATGCCCGAACAAACGCGGAGCTGCAGGATTTGACTACAAAGATTGTTCACCAGCTGCATCATTACAACCTTGTGTTGCTACTCCATATCCCATATGTTGTGCCGGGCATTGAAGATTGCCTTGCTCATGAGACGACGCAAGACTACACAAATTCCAAGCTCTCTGCCATGATTGCTAGCCGCGAGCTGCTCACCCGATCTGTCATCCCCGTCGGTCCTAATCGCCCCTCCTCATCAACGCGGGGAATCATTCTCAAGATTGCGCTTTCTGTTCTGGCGCTTCTGTTGGGCCACTTGGATAGCCATCGTCTGGGCCGCGAAAACGCCCTTGATCATCAACGCCCGGGAGACTTGTCACTGGTTGAGCGCGGCATTGAAAGCTTGGAAGCTGTTGCTGAAAAATACGACGACATGCTGTGTCGTTCTGCCTCACAAACTTTGAAGAAGCTAACGGTTATTGAGGCGACTGCGGCTGGTGGCGTTCATTACAAAGTATGGAATGAGCCCAGCGAGATGATGCATCTGGAGTGCATAGTTGAAGAAGAAAACAATAGTGTCAAGATGCTGTTTCCGTACATGGGGACCATTCATATTCTACGCCAAGATCCTCATGAAGTCGTGTCGCTATCGGGCGCTGCGTCCCAAATAGAAGCAGCGGAATTGGGTAACCTAGATGGCACACTTTTGACCCCTTCTTGGGCCTGGAGTAACTCTCCACTCTCCTCGTGGCCCGAGTTGGCTTCCAATTCCTCGACTATCGGCGACGCACGAGACATGGCACAACCTTTAGCATTTGCTGATCACAACATGCAAGCTAAATGGGACCTACAAAGGGGCGATGTTGAGTATGTCGAAACACTGCCGGCATCGCGGCTACTTTTACAAGACTACGGATTTCAAGGATGGGATATGAATGACCAGCGTGCGGTTATACTAGAAGAGACTGTTGATATTCATTCTACCGAACCTTGATTCGCATGACAAATACCAAACACGCCGAAACAACGCCTTTAGTTTGGCTAGACCAAAAAGAGCAGCGCTTAGTATGATACAAATGAACCAAATATACAATCTCCGCGCTTCCAACCCATCTACGTCTCGAATTGTACCCGAAACCCGATGAATGTGTCTAAGCCTCAAGCGGAGGGGTGTCGCCAAAGAGGTTCACACCAGGGAAGTTATCGGGAATCCGAGGGCCAATGACATCCTTTGCTACGTCGCGGATCGCCTTTTCTTCTTCTGCTGTCAAGCTGACGCTCATGGCCACAAGGTTTTCCTTGAGCCTGTTGGCTTCAGTGGTGCCGGGAATAGCAAAGATGTCATCACCTTGCGCAAGGACCCAGGCCAGCGTCAGTTGGGCCGGGCTAACCCCCTTGCTCTTTGCGATTTCGTTAATCTTTGCCACGGTCGCGAGGTTCTTGTCGAGGTTGTCGCCGGAAAATCGGGGCAACATGGTTCGCATGTCGCCGGCTTTGGTGACGTCTTCCTTGGATTGAATGGCTCCGGTGAGGAGTCCTCTGCCGAGCGGGCTGTACGCAACCACGGCGGTGCCAACCTCTCGGCAAGTCTCCAGGAAGCGACGCTCGGGCGATTCAATCTCCAGAGTGAATGGGTTATACTCCATCTGGACACAAGCGATCGGATGAATGGCAGAAGCACGGCGCAGAGTATCGGCGCTGCATTCGCTCAGGCCAATGTGCTGGATCTTGCCCGCATTCTTGAGCTCGACCAAGGCCTCCATTGTCTTTTCGATTGGGGTGACCTTGTCGAGATGGTGAACGTAGAATAGGTTGACAAAAGGCAGTCCGAGTCTCCTCAATGATTTTTCAATGGCCTCTCGGCAGTATTCCGGAGACGAGTTCACGATGATGCTCCTACCTTCGGGTCGAATACCGAACTTCGTGGAGAGAAAGATGTTGTCACGCTTTCCTGGGTTGGCAGCGAACCACTTGCCGAGCAAGTCCTCACAGTCGCCATACATGTCGGCTATGGAACAAAAAGGAGACAATTAGCAAAAGTTTTGTATGAATAGTCGAAATTACCCTGCCTCTTCACTTACACGTGTCCCAAAATCTCTCGCCCATTTCATATGCCTTGTCCAAAAAGGCCATGCGCTCTTCGTCCGGAGCTGGCAAGCCGTAGTGTCCGCTCAAGCCCATGAGGCCGAGGCCGAGGCGAGGAACTTGAGGTCCATTTTTGCCCAAAGCTCGGGTGACTATCTTGGGAATAGCAGCAGACATTTCAGTTATATTTTCTTCGTCGACTTTGTTGGTTGAGATTATGCTGGTTGTTGTCTGTTAGTTCAGACACTAGAGGAGCGTGGGACAGCCGCCCTTTATACCAATAGTCGACTTCCCAACGGGCCGCTCCAAGGCCTTATTTCCAGGCATTACGAGGGGCGTTTCCATAATCTCGGCTCTACTTTCACCTATCTCCATGACATTTGCTCTACCGCTGTCTTGAGTTCAGGTCCAAGGTTGGGACCGGGGATCAGCTAGTTCAAGCGGGCCGACCAATTAGCTTTCTTCCGCCGAGATGCCCTTATGCGCCAGCCAATCAGCGTTCTTCCGCCGCTAAACCCGTGGCGGATCCGATTTGCTGCTTTGGGCCCCTGTGAGTAACCGGAGTGATATTGTTGGATTCGATTGTGGCGCTCATGGGAATCAGGAGGTATTGGAGTTTTGGAATAGGAGAGCCTGCGGACTCCCGGGGAGTAGGTTGGCCGATATTCTCATGATTGTGTCTTGGAAGCAGGAAGCTTTACACAAGGTGTCCAATGACGTGTAAGCTTCATGGTGGCGTTCCAAACCCCTCTACTGGGATCTACGAGCTGAACTACAATGGATTGGTAGGTTGATTGTTTCATACAGCTGGCTATTGAGGCGGGATGGTGGCTCATTCACAGATAAATTAGCTCCTACCTCTAGTACGAGCCGCATTTATAATCGTCCTGTGTCTTGTATGGGCGAGTACTTGCCATTCCCCACCTCCCCATGGCAGCAGTGCCATTAGCTAGATTTATGCTGTGCCACAGAGCCTGTCTCCGGCTTAGTGAGAGATGCTACCTTGCATATTGATTGGGGATATTGCAAAGGCCCATGTGGCACGAGGGCTGCGGCAAAGCTTGTTAGATGTCGCGACTTGGCATCATAGTGATTGATGCTTTTTAAGTCGCGTGCTTTGGTAAGGGTTTGGAGCAGCAAGCTACCTAAGAGACCGGAGATTCGGAGCCGGCCTCGGACAATTCTCAGAGCCTCCCCGAACAGAACCGCAGCCCGATGTAAGACCAAAGGATCACGACAGGGGAAGCGACAAGGTTGGTATGATCCAACGCTATGCAAGAGTTGCATGCGGCCATTCCAAATGAATAATAGCCCTCGTCAGACCCTCATAAGGCGTACTTTTGCTCTTCCGCATGGGTTGACACGACTGGGAGTGTTGGATCGTTGGGTTGCATATTGCCTAATTGGCGTGGCAGACAGCATCTGCTTTGCCTCACTTGCTTCTTTTTATGTGCACTCTTTGATATCAGCTGCCTGAGTGTATGTTCCTTTACTGGGGCGAATGGGAACGTTATTTGTTTATTCTTGCTTCTTTGCTTCTACTTCCATGGAGAGGTGGACCAATGTTGAGGCGTTATCGATCATCTAAACGGATTCGATGAGAGCTTTCTGCCGTCGAAGAGAGATGCTTCAATAGTCGGCTGAAGTAATGGAATTAATTCAGCTGTCAGCCTCACCAAAGTCGAATATCCCGTGGCAGTCTATGGTTCTATATTCCTATAATGCAAGTCATTACAAGGAGGTACATACAAAAGCACCCTCTTACAACAGATCTCATGTCGAGTGATAGCATTGGAGCCTGAATAGATGCATTGGTCTCTTAACAATGGCATACGCTAACCAGATTGTTTCACAGCTGGATTATTGGATATGCAAGAGACTTTATTTTGCCACTGGACTTAGAAAGAAGACCCTGATGCTTCAGACGAGTCACAATTGGAACACATGAGCAGAGATGAAATGCCTAGATGTCGAATGGTCTAGCCTACCAATAGAGTGCGGATATCTAGACGAATGGCATGAACTACAAGCGGCTGCTAGTAGAAGACACATCGATATGCTTCGAGTACTGCTCGATATAGGTAAGGTGCATGTTGCCTCGAAAGATGTTCAAAGACTGATGTCGCTCCAGTTACCTAGCACGAAATACTATGATGACATGACACGACTCCTCGTTAGCAGAGTACCAGTACAGGCATTGTGATTAGCCAATCTGTCGGACGATGCAAGGCATTTAAAATAGGCCATTTACATATCTGAAGCCTATTGGCATCAAGTTTGAGCAGTAATACAATTCCGCCTTACAAACCAAAGGATACTGGGGACCATGATTGGTTTGTCTTTTTTGTCAGCCACCTCACACAATTGGATCCATTAGCATCCTATGACTGCTGTCGCTCTGGGATGTCAATGGGCCAGTGCAAACAGGCGCTCCGAGGCATAGAAATGCTATTCATTGGGCCATCTTCACGCATGATTCAAGTCTATTTGCGTTGGAGTCCGGATGACCTATGGAAATTATGGACGTCGTTCTTATGGAATCGCCGGATCAAAAGATTCAGTATTGATGAGTCTGCAATCTGTGTGCTCCCTGGGATGTAAGTATTCGGGGTATGAAAGTGACTGGCTTATATTGTTCAACTAATTTGTCCCTCCAGTGTCTATGCAGGTATTTGGATACCTTGTTAGAATCATTGTTCTTGGCTTGGATAACGTTCCGATTCACGAGAGATTGTTTGTTCCACACGGAGAATGAACAAAGCTTGGTGGCTGACTAACCTTGGAAGCTTTCGACAGGGGTACGATGCGAGATTCTGACGTCAATTTCCTGGCGTCATTCCAACATCATATGCCCTGCCAAGGCCCCGTGTAGCCCTCGTGGATGAACCAAGGCTCGTTGGCCCGTCACGAGCAGGAACCTCTTTGGATTGCCCGTTCATCATCAATATCCTGCTTCTCTGTTACGGTTCAATTACCGTGTCACCGCTAAGGTACGAGAGATGAACGATGAACGATCGAGAGGTGGATCATGTTTTAGTGGATGTCTTATGAAGCTCCGGATCGGACACTAGGTCACTATCGGCTTACTCTACTTACCAAATTCGGCAATGCAAGGATGAAGACAGCTCCATCAGCACAACGTCATCGATGATGCGAAGAAGCTCGAGCTGCTTTAAAACGGGCGTTTTCTTCTCAGAACCTACTTGGATCTATACTTGTCGATAACTTCACAACTAACCTAATCATTACCACTTCGCCATTAACCAAATCACCATGTATCTTCCGGATGTACAGAAACTCGCTACAGCAGGCCTAGCTCTTGCTAGCGCTCAATTAGGTATGAGAGCTCCGTTTCTACTGCATCTTATGACTGTCTAACACAAGGGCTCATCTAGCGGGTGATACCATCGTCAAAGGCCACGTACTCGACTTTGCCGTAGAGAAATGCCTCGACCGCGACGGAAACATTCGGTGCTCCAAGCCCTTCCCCGTAAAAGAGGACTCGTGCTACAGGTTGGAGTGGTCGACAAAGGGCGCGCTTTCGCATACCACCGCCGAGGTTCGAGATGCTGGCAGTGGCGAGATTGTCTACTACCGAGACACGGATGGCGAGTGGAAGCCGAAGAAGAATGAGATTGTGTACCTCGACTTTAAGCCGAAGATTTGGGGGCAGGGGAACGAGACTGTGGATTATGAGGTTAAAAAATGTGACAAGGATAATGAGTTGTGAATGGAAAAGTAATTGAGTTGGTTACTGTGATGTAATGGCTGAGGCAAAGTTTAGTACACATGGGCATGGCTGGATGCGAGGCACAAAGAAAGTAAATCAGTATACAGAGGAGCAATAATCTCAACTAATGGTAATTTCTATGGTTTTAAAAATTTGGAAGCATGGAGAGTCACGTTGTGAGCGTGTCCAAGCTAACCAAATCTCCAATATTTTGTGCTCACGTTCTTACAAAGGGGTATTTATCCAATCTTGAACTCTGCTCCTTGTTCATCTTCCTTGTTCATCTTTATTGTTGTGAGAACCTTCATTGGGATTCGTGTTCATCCTCGGCGGATACTGTTCATCGTCTATCTAGCTGAGGGATGATTAGTTTGTTGATAAAGCGTAGTAATGAGGTCACTAATGATTCTTTAGCGCTCCCAGTGGGAGATGTGCCTTACTCTCTGGGATAGTAAATATGATGGCCAAAACACGTACCGAGCCAGAAGCAAGGATTCGAATATCGCTCGACGTATGAACCGTTGGTTGTTCTGATGGTCGACCAAAGGAATAACAAACGCATTTGGCTCGAGGAAAATTCGAGTACCTCCAACAGATTGTTCGAAGCCTCTTGGGTCATGCGAAATGCCAGAAATCGGTATCCTTTCTGCATCCTTTTCTTAGCGACATGTTACAATTGTAGACCAAGTTCAGAACATACCTCTCGTTAACAACTGCAGGCAGGCAACAATGCCCACATAACAAGAATAGTCACAAGGCCTGCAGCAATAATTACTGTCAGTATCTTTGTTGGAGGAAATGCCTGCTTCTCTCTAGCCTGGTTCAACTTCCAGCAGCTGTAGCGGCTTACTCGGTTGATCCTTGCAAGAAGTAAAAAGTAGGTAACATAGGTAGGGCCAAGCAGATTTCGTTTGAGAATAATGACGCCTGCGTCGTGGTACTTCTTTGTAGCCGACTGGACGTAATCTCTGTTGCATATCGATATAGAGGGCATAACAGCATTGGGGTCTGGGATGGTGGTAGCATGGTTGATTATCGCTTCAAGTGCTGTATATTAATATTAGCCACCTTGTTGCAGACGATTTGACAACTTTGATTTTGGGACAAGTCCTAATCTCAATATCATTGTAGGCCCCCTGAGCTTCCAACATGATGTTGGAGTCTGGAATGTGTCTTCTTGAAACACCAAACATAACAAGGCGAGCTTGAGTCCAAGTTCAACGATGCCACCAGAACCGTCCTTTTGCTAAAACGCCTTGAAACCTACAGAGGTCCTCATGATAACGCCTTTTGTGGCCACCTAGAGACTTTTGTTCTGATCAAGTCTTGCGTTTGCCAGAGTGGCATCTTTATTAGCCCAAAATCAAGATTACCCCAGGTAGTAACAAGGTTTGATGCATCTTTCAATGTACATATAGATGGCTTCAACCTACTTCGTAGAGAGAACAATACAATACAAGTTACCCTGAGATGTTGTCCTAGATCCCACGTTGCGTACTCTATAATGACAAAGGGCAGCGCCCGTGAGACGATACAGGCCTCTTGGGGAAGCTGTCTAGAGAAGAACGACGAGTCAGAATTTAGAATAAATCGCCGTGTCACCCAAACTAAAAGGAAGCAAGGAGTCAGGAATAAAACATACATGGCTTTCTTCATATTCTTGTCCTTGATATCAAACAGCCAGGCTATCAAATCATGGGACTTGATCCTCGCCAACAAAGCCAGGCTGGCATCCGTTTGCTCCTACCCACCTCTTCGACGGTATTGGCCAGTTCGTCTGATATGGCGTTTGCATCTGCTGCCTGTCGACCGCCTTTCCACAAGGACTGGCAGACAGCTGTAAGGTGTAAACAGCAGACAATGCTGACATAATATCAGGGGGGCCAGCTCGAGGTAGAAATATCTCGTCTGCCTCGAACTTTTTCTTGTTTCTCTCTTCCCAAAAACAAACCACACCAAGCATCCCCGAGTTACCACTCTTTACTCCTGAAAGCCCTCCTTATCACGATATCATTCTTCCTTCGTCATACTCCCCATCATAGTCATGCACTGCCCCATCTGTCGTGAGTTCTTCCTATATAGGGAGAACCTCAACCAGCATCGCGACCTTAAAGGCCATTGGCCAAAATGCGATATCTGTGACGCCAAATTTGAGCGTCCGCTCGACCGAAAAAAGCACATAGAATTAAAAAACCATTGGATCCTCTGCGACATCTGTGGTTCTGCGTTCGAGACCAAGAGATCCTGTGAGCAGCACAAAACAGCGAAAGGGCACTGGATAAGGAACATCCAGTGCCAGACGTGCAGTAAGCTCTTCTGCACTCAAGAAGCAGCTGACTCGCATATGAAAGCCAAGGGTCATTTTCGCGTAGATACTCTTGAGTATTGACGGGGATGTTGTTTGCCGGCAACGGTATTTTTTACACATGGTAAGAGTTTCCCTCTCTGTCCCTCCAAGCATCCATCTCTGCGACATGAATCGAATTCTGACTGGCAAATGTTTCTTTAGTGACAGGACAAGCCGGCTATGAGCTTGCGGCATGGCGACCTGGGGGGTTTTCTTCATCTACTACAGTCACACTTGTGTTCTATCCGGAGTTTTAGGGTTTTCTTCACTTTCACTTGAGTTTGTTTTCTTTTTTTCGACTACGGTGGTCATTTTCAGAGGAGTTTCGGGGCATTTGGGTTGATTTTTTCTTCACTTTGATTAATTCTTTTCGGTTGTGGGTGGAATAAGGGCTTGTTTTTTCAAATTCAAACGAGGATCTAAATCTCAATACCCGCGTCATCACCTGGTAGCCTTTCGTACACGTGAATGTCAAACTCTAGTAGAATTTTGGTCAACAACCCCCACCAGTTCTGAAACCGCACAGACGCGACGTGTTCATCACCAAGAACAATGGTTTTTGCTACGGGATTGAATCAGTATAGAGCCCACGTAACAATATTTGAAGCCAGGACAACCTTTGTATCCCTAGTTTAGTGGTAGTTTACTACGCTCGAAACAGAAGAAAAAAAGTAAACAAAGAAAAAAAGGATAAAGAGGAAAAAAAACAACAAAAAGGGGAGGCAACTCTGTATGAAATTCCAGATCCATGGGCGTCAAAGCCAGCACTCCCTGTTAGTGGATGAAAGAAATATGCACTGCCCGCCTAACATCATTCGCTCGTGATGCTGCTCTTTGCTTTTTGTGTTTCCGCCCCCATCCAAATCCTTTCCCACCAAAAGCGGCAGAACATGACAGCTCATACGACGGATGCCAATCCCGGTCAGCTGTTATTTTAGGCGGGGAAAAAATCGACCAGGGCTGAGTTACAGGTTGAGTCTATTGATTTTTGATACGTCCCTTTGCCTGTAAGTCGGCTGCACCTCTGCAAGTTTCTATTGTCTGGAAAAAAAAAACGCCTAACTGCTTTATTTATTTTTCAGCTTTCAGGGGGGGGTGGTTTATTGATTTTTACCGGCGCTTAAGTGCCTTAGGCTGCATGTTTCATCTGCAGGCTTCAGCTCTTCATATTACTGCAACACACCCTCACACTGATTTCGTCTCTGTGATTTTCCTCTTTGTTTCACAACCTTTTCTCTCCCATCAAAACTTCTAGATTTTGGGATTGAATTTCCCATCACGACTCCCATCACGACTCTTTTTTTGTGTCTTCCCCAGCTTTTTACATACCATGGGCGACGCTTCACGCAGCCCAGTCCTCGACTCGGCGACTGCTGAGCAGCTCAACAATGCAGAGACGAGGCAGCTTCTGGATACGATTGACAGCCTCCGAGATTTACGCATCGGCGGCATCGTCGATCTTCCTCAGATCATCGTAGTTGGTGATCAGTGCTCCGGCAAAAGCTCTGTTCTCGAGGCGATATCGCGAGTTCATTTCCCCGTCAGCGATGGCATCTGCACTCGGTTTCCCACGGAGCTGGTGCTTCGCAGAGCGCCTAAAGAGAGCACCGATCTGAGGATTCGGTTTGCTGATGAATCGCGGGCTCAATCATCTACTCCCTTCCAAGTACGCGGCTTCCATCGATCTGAGTTGCCACTCATCATCAGCCGGGCAAAAGAGCACATGGGTCTTGGTGACGGAAAGACAACAGGCTTCTCCAGAGATGTTTTGAGAGTTGAAATTGCCGGCCCAGATACCCCCTCGCTGACGCTGGTTGATCTACCCGGCATATTTCACTCTGGCGTGTCTTCGCAGCCCCAAGAATGGAAGCCAGTCGTTGACGACATGGTCGAGAGCTACATGAGACAGAGAAACAGCATCATTCTCATGGTTGTATCGGCCGACATCTCGTTGTCAAAACACGCAATTCTCGACAAGGCTGCCAGGTTTGACGTGACGAGAGAGCGGACCATAGGAGTCATTACCAAAGTCGATCTTTGCCCCGGAGCCAATCTTGAAGAAGAGTATCTCAAGCTTGCAAGAGGAGAGGAGCCCAATCATCAGCTGCGCCTCGGCTGGCATATTCTGCGTAATCGAGGACCCAAAGAGCCAGCAGTAGACTTTGATCACAGAGACCTGGAAGAAGAGATTTTTCTCAAACAAGGAGCATGGTCTTCCTTGCCTTTGAACAGTCGAGGAGTAGATAGTCTTCGGAAAAACCTGGGAGCAACTCTGCTCAAGCACATCAAGAGCAGTCTGCCTGAACTCATCCGAGACATTGACGACAACCTGCAGAACCGCCAGAAGCGCCTCGCAAAGCTGGGGACAACGCGGACCAACCCCAACGAGATGCGAGACTATCTGCTCAGCATCTCAACGAGCTTCCACAGATTGGCAGAGCACGCTGTTGAGGGAAGATACAACGACCCGTTCTTCTCCAGTCCCACAGTCAAGGAAACTAGCAAGATCAAGTTTAGGAAGTTGAGGGCCCTGCTTCGGAACTTGAACCGCGCATTCGACATCACCATGCGGACTAAAGGAGCCAGATACAACATTGAATGGGAGCAAGAGCAAGAGCAAGAGGGAAGTGACATTAGACGCGGTGCTGAAGCTGAGGAGCAACTTGCTGCTGGAGTTGCTGATGTGCCCGAATACCTCCAGCCGTTTCTCAAGCTATATGATTTCCCAGACCCAATCCCCAAATCAGAGTCTCTAGTAAACGCCAGAATTGAGCGGATTGCATCAGCCAGCCAAGGCGTCGAGTTTCCCGGGTTACCCAACAGCGACCTCATTATGCAGCTGTTTCGAGATCAATCCGCGCCATGGCGTCGTATTGCCGAATGTCACCTCAACATTGTCATAGAGAGAACAAGGCTCTTTGTCTACCACTTGTTTGACTATGTGCTGGAAGACGACAAGAGAACACGAGATGCCATCTTGGCCGAGTGCGTGGACCCGTCCTTTGAGTCCATCACCGAGACACTCCAGAACAAGTTGTCGGAGATTCTACGTCCCTTTACTTCTGGTCATGGGCTCCCATTGGATTGGGAGTTCCGCTCGGGATTATCAAAGCGAAAGATTAGCCGCATGACGACGCAGATTGTGAATCTCTTGAACCAAAGAGATTCCGTCACCTACAACACGTCGTCGTACCAGATCTTGAAGCACGAAGACGTAGAAAACATCATCCTTGAGGCAAACAGCGCCTCTGTTACCGATTTCGGCACTGATACAGTCATCGACATGATGTTGACGCACTACGACGTAAGTCACCAGAATCGGACATTTTCATGTCTAGCAAAGGTAGCCAGATACTAACATTATCATGATAACGAAATAGATGAGCCTGAGGACATTCACCGACAACGTGATTCATCTCGTCGTCGAAAATTGTCTCATATCCGACCTTCCCGATATCTTCTCAACAAAGGTGGTCACCCGGATGAACGACGACCTTTTGAAGCGACTTGCCCAAGAATCCGACGAGGTCAAGTCAGAGAGGAGCCAGCTGATTGACGAAATCGAGAAGCTGAGACTGGGTCTGCAAAATTGCCAACGCTCGAGACCCAGAGATTTCTCAGGTATGTAAACTACAATCCCAGTCTGACGCGTAACAAGGGGGGCCCAGAATTTCTAACAGCCTTGGCCAGAATTACCAGACAATTTCATCGAGCTGGCACCACGGAGGGATGCGCCAAAGAAACCAAAGATTCGAGTCAAGCTACCTTTTGTGCAATACGCCAAAACCTCACAGGCCGGCTCGCCCTTTACCCAGTTGGCCTCTACCAAGGTTGATTTTACCACCGGCTTGAAGCAAGAGCAAGATACTTCGCCCTTGAGCGAGAAAACCCCTGGAACAAGCATCAACGGTGGAACGGGCTTGAAGAGCGATGGCGAGAAAATCGCCATTAAGCCTGAGCCTGCTTCGATTTTTGGTTCCAGCAAACTCAACCAGTCTGCTTCTGCAGATTCCGGTAAAACCAGCTCAGCGACTGTCGCCGAATCGAGCAAGAATAATCAAACCCCAGCCGCAGGCTCGAGTACCAATGGTCAGTCGTCCACAACCGAGCCCAACAAGACCGGTCCCTTTACTAACCCAAGCATAGGTAACCTCCCAGCTTCTGGCTCCTTATTCGGCTCCGCTGCGTCGCAGATGACTACTGTCAAAAGCTCGATATTCGGTGGTACCACCACGGCCGCGGCGACTACGACTCCTGTCGCAGCATTTGGGTCCGTTCCAGCTTCACAGGCTCCCAAGACTTCGGCATTTGGTTCTACACCAGCGGCCACAGTTTCGGCATTCGGATCCGTTCCAGCTTCACAGGCTCCCAAGACTTCAGCTTTTGGTTCTATACCAGCGGCGACAATTTCGGCATTTGGTTCAGTACTATCTGCGTTTGGCCAACCTCCAGTTAAACCGAGTTTTGGCTCTACAACTGCGTCCACAACAACTACTACTGCGTTTGGTTCTGTCCCTGCTTCTAAGCCGGTATTTGGTTCTACTACCACGTCTACAGCTGCCGCTCCAGCATTCGGATCTACATCTTCAATAGAAGCTTCTAAACCTTCTGCCTTTGGTTCTACGGCACCCACGGTAGCCGGTCCGGCTTTTGGTTCAGTCCCAGCTCCTAAGCCTTCAGCATTTGGTTCCACCACATCTACCGCTACCGGTACGGCTTTTGGCTCCACGTCTGCAACACAAGCTCCTAAGCCTTCGGCATTTGGATCTACCACGACATCGACAGTTACGGGCCCTGTTTTTGGTTCTACCACGGCATCTCAGGCTCCTGCTTCCAAGCCAGTAATTTGGGGTAGTTCTACAACCGCGGCTGCTACTCCAGCTTTCGGCTCGACTTCAGCTTTCGGCTCAACTCCAGCATCACAAACCCCCAAGCCTTCGGCTTTTGGTTCCACCGCTCCAGCTTTTGGTTCCACCGCTCCAGCTTTTGGTTCCACCGCTCCAGCTTTCGGATCTACGCCTGCAACACAGCCTCCGGCTACTACCACCTCTGTCTTTGGTGGCACTGTGGCATCTAACCCGGCATCAGACGCCCCGAAATCTTTATTTGGCTCTCCCAAGACGACTTCCACTACTCCAGACCCTCCGTCAAGCAGTACTGGAGGGTTATTTGGAGTTGGTTCTACCGCAAACCCTACAACTCCCAAGCCTCCATCGACCAGTACCGGCGGATTATTTGGAGGTGCTTCTACTGCAAGCTCCACAACTCCCAACACTCCATCTGGCAGTACCGGCGGATTATTTGGTAAACCCGCCACGACGAACTGCATTGCTGAAAAGACTCCAGCGAGCAGTACTAGGGGATTATTTGGGTCCTCTCCAGCGACTGATGCCTCTTCTGCTTCTCCAACTCCGCAACCAAGTAGCCTCTTTGGGAGTCCAAAAGCGCCGTCAACACAGCCGAGCATGGGAACTAGCAGCATCTAGGAGATGCTTTGGGCGTTTGATGAATAGTTTATGCAAGGTATTTACACGGATGAAGGCTGCGAGGAATTCACATTCGGGCCGAGGAAATGATTGAGATGGTATGAAGCCATGACGCGATGTTGCTGGCTAAAGATTGAGCACCTGGCTGGTAGTTTTTGAAGATGGTAACTACCACTTTTAGCTTGCATTGTTCTTTCATTTCCTTTGTATTAATGTAAAAAATATGTAGTAATAAATACTCGCTGATGATAAATATTTGCCAATAATGCTCAAACTTTTCACAACCATGGTACTCGCCCGCGCACTCGCTTAGGATAAGCAAAATTTATTCATGATAGAAATATTACAACACAAAGGGAGAAAAAATACAATGTTTTTTTTTTTTTGGAATATTCAAAAAAAAAAAAAATAGATAATATATTTAATTGCAGGAATAAATATTTTATACAGCATATTGCATACAGCTCCTATGGCGATTAAATACACTTGTATGCATATTACACAATATATCGTGACGTCTAAATATAATTACTATTTTATTCCAAATATTCCTAAAGCCTAATTTTCTCTTTTTTAAAAAAAATATTTATCTAAATTTATTTTACCTTATCATGTTCTCGCTTCACTGCAAATTCCATCATGTACAATCTACATCTTGAAGCTGCGCTCGCTTAAAATTGGTCACATGCTCTGCTGCGAAAATCTCCCACGCATCTGGGCCAAATTCTTTCTTTCACGAAGCTGTCAAATTTGCTTCGGACCTACAATTTCAACGCAGCCGATGCCGAGATTCTGCATCCGGAGAATTATTTCTTGCGGCTCGATATTGCTGGTGACATCAATCGTTAATCGCCCATTTTCCCGAGAAGCAGAAGCGAGCC
This sequence comes from Trichoderma brevicompactum, assembly GCA_003012085.1. Taxonomy (NCBI): domain Eukaryota; kingdom Fungi; phylum Ascomycota; class Sordariomycetes; order Hypocreales; family Hypocreaceae; genus Trichoderma; species Trichoderma brevicompactum. Next base: position 73,710 of record PXNZ01000076.1, read on the forward strand.
GACTAAATGCTGACTATTCTCCAAGGGCGAGAGGAGTGCGATGCTTCTTGCGAGACCAAATTGGACAAAGTAATATGCAGGCAAGTCAGCTCTTATCTCATGGATCTTAGGTACTGTCAAGAGTTTCGTCAGCTGCTGATGCTATGAATAGGCTGAACATGATGGCGCCCCCAGTCGAATACTGTACGGTTTGGACTTGCACATTTTGAGAAACAACGGCAGCAGTCGATGATCCATCGTGTCGTCGAAAATAGGAGTCGTATATTTATACCTGCAAGAAACTACCGAGCTCTTGGCAAACTTGATAGCGCTTCAAAAATAGGGCTCTATTGCGTCTCCAGGTTATGTCGAAATCCTCTACCTCCACTATCCCACAAACGTAAGGGATTTTTAGCTGTCAACGATTCTAGATCCTAATATACTTTAGCGACTCCCCCCTGCTCAACGATTACCCGATCAGTAGGACATTACAAGACCCATCATAAGGCGTTGCGAACGACTTGACCGCATACAGAGTGATGGCTGAGAGAACTACGCAAATCATTTGGGTATAATTCTCTGAAGCTCAAAGGCAAGTTTGGCCTTGAGTTATACAGAATCGTTGCTTTAGTTACTTTGACAAGGAAATAGTGCCTCGAGAGGGGAAACTGGATGATGAATGCTCCCAGTCGGGCTGGCGCCAATGAAAGCGCAACACGTCCTAATGCAGCTAAAATGCCTGGCCCAATACTCCGTATTGATCGGCAAATCATACTCAAGGCAGACAGCCTTTTGCGACTGTTGTATCACAGCCTCTTCTACTAGAGACATTTGTGATGGAGCCTCTGGGTGTCTTTTCCAGCGCCGGTACCGCCATTGAGTTATGCAAGAACCTCCTCTCACTGTGCAAAGACGTTAAAAATGCAGGGACAGAAATCTACCAGCTACAGCGATTGGTGGCCAACCTCCAAAATGTCCTCAGTGGTATTGAGCAACTCCGCGACAGTCGCAACAGTGAGAAGCTCAAGAATATTCACCAGCTCACCGATGCCACCCATGAGGCCCGATCATTATTGCAAAAGCTGACTGCCGACCTGTGCCCAGAAAAATCTCATAAAATATGGCACAAGATTACGCGGCGTTCACTGAAATGGCCATTCGCGAAGCAAGACATTCAGCAGAGAATGTCCAATATTGAAAAGTACATCCAAATCATAAACGAAGGGCTGCAGATTGATCAAACGTAAGTCTTCCAAATATGGCTCTTGAAGATGTTGGCTGCCGATGCCTGACACCCAATCAGAGTCATCCTACTAGACATGGACTACAAAGCAGTAATCGACAGACTCCCAGTTGCAAACAGCGCCTATTTTGATTCCTTTGATGAGAGCCGCAACAGCAAGTGCCTGGAAGATACCCGAGTACATCTCCTCCAAGACATCTTCAGATGGGCCACCGATCCAAATTCTCAAGTCATATTTTGGTTGAATGGCATGGCTGGCACTGGCAAGTCGACTATTTCCCGAACTGTTTCTGAGACTCTTGCGAATAAAAACCGCCTCGGAGCTAGCTTCTTCTTCAAGAGAGGCGAAGCCGACCGAGGCGGCCTGGCCAAGCTTTTCACAACAATCACCGCCGACCTTGCAAAGAGGCATCCGGCATTTGCGCCTCATGTGAAAGAAGCCATGGATGTAGACCCTGGAATCTTTGCGAAATCGGCCTTAGAGCAGTTCAACAAGCTCGTCATTGAACCTCTGTCCAAAATCCCACAAGATTCAGCCGTTCAGAGCCCCATAGTTGTCGTCATTGACGCTCTGGATGAATGCGATCGAGATAAAGATATTGAGCTTCTCATCTGGCTTCTTTCACGCTCACCACAGCCAACATTTCCAAAATTGAAATTCTTCCTCACCAGCAGACCGGAACTCCCCCTTCGGCTGGGATTCAAAAAGGTCGAAGGAAGATATCAAGGCCTCATCCTTCACGAAGTCCAGGCGCCGGTTATCGAAAGCGACATAGCTAAATATTTCAGGCACGAGCTCTCCAGCGCACGACATGATTATAACCTCTCGAGATCAGAAGGCCTGAAGCTTCCAACGGGTTGGCCTGGTGATGACAACATCAAGATCCTCGTGAGAATGGCTGCCCCCTTGTTCATTTTTGCCTCCACTACATGCCGCTTCATAGCCGATCGCAAGTATGGAGATCCCCAACGACAACTCGAAAGAGTCCTCGAGTACGAGACAAAAGCGCAGGGGTCGCGACTTGACGCAACATACTTACCAGTCCTAGAGCAGCAGATTGATGGCCTATCAGACAGAGAAAAGTATGAAGTTGTGGAAGAATTTCGAGACATTATTGGCGCAATTATTGTTCTCGAAAACCCTCTGTCGACTGCTGCCCTCTCGCGGATGCTTGAAACCCCCATAAATATTATTTCCAACCGCCTGGAGATGCTACATTCAGTCTTGAGTGTCCCGTCTGCGTTGGACACACCTGTAAGGCTATTGCATCTTTCGTTTCGCGACTTTTTATTGGATCCAGACAAACGCGACAAGATCGCTTGGTGGGTCGATGAGAGACAGGCTCATTCAAAATTGGTAGGCCACTGTCTACGCGTACTTGACAATCTCAAATCGGATATGTGCGATTTGAGAGCTCCAGGCACGCCGCGTTCAGATATCACCAGCGAGGCAGTCGACGCCCATCTCGCTTCTGAAGTCCAATATTCTTGCCTCTATTTGGTAAGCCATGTGCAGCAATCCCAAATGGAGCTTATTGATCATGGACCAGTTGGCAAGTTCATATTTTGCCATTTCCTTCATTGGCTTGAGGCATTGTGCCTCATAGGAAGGATTTGGGACAGCATTGAGTTTGTCAACGTGCTGCAGACTCTGTTAAAGGTATGCCAACAACACACGCCATATCAAAAGCATCAGTCGCTGACTGTATACGTTTACAGCCCCAGTCAAGCATCCAGTTATCGACTTTTCTAAGCGATGCCAAAAAATTCATACTCGCTCATGTCTCAACCATTGAGACGTGGCCGCTTCAGATATACTCCTCCGCACTAGCCTTTACACCAATGGAAAGCGTAGTGAGGGCTCACTTTGAAGATGCCAGACCTTCATGGCTGGCTTTTCTGCCATCAGTAGCACCAAAATGGGACTCTCGTCTGCAAGTCCTGGAGGGGCATTCTGGCAATCTCTCATCCGTTGCGTTTTCTCACGATTCGGCTTTGGTCGCCTCAGCCGCAGAGGATAAGACGGTAAGGATATGGCTTGCTGACACGGGCAAGTGCCTCCATGAATTAAAAGGACACAGCAAGGCCATCGAGTTTGTTGCCTTTTCACACGACTCAGCTTTGGTTGTGTCGGCTTCAGCGGATATGACTATCCGTATCTGGCGTACCAAAGAGGGCGATTGTATTAGGATACTCGAAGGTCATGCTTCGAGCGTCTCATCAATTGCTATTTCCCATAACTCGGCTATTATAGTGTCGGGCAGCGCAGACGAATCGGTATGTATATGGGACGCAAACACTGGGAGCTGCATCCACCAGTTGCTTGGTCATGACCACAATGTCCTCTCAGTGGCAATTTCGCACGACTCAGCGCTCGCGGCATCTGCGGCAGCTGACGGCAGTATTCGTATATGGAGCACTGAAAACGGTGCGTGCAGGTCTGTTTCCAGATCGCCGCAGAATTGGCATCCATCGTGTATCATCGCCTTCTCTCCCGACTCAACGTTGCTGGTATCCGCCTTTCAAAATGACAGCATCCGATTTTGGCGAGTAGATGCGGGCGATTGTGTGAGAATACTCGAGTTAAAAACTCGCAGCCCTGGAGTTCGGGTACTGGCTTTCGCGCCTGATTGGAGTCTTTTCGTGACTACCCTATATGATGAAATTCATATTTGGAACACAGATACGGAGCGATGCGTACAAGTTTTTCACTACCAGATCGGCTACCTCTATTCTGCCACTTTTTCACACGATTCGAAATGGATTGCATCGGCCTCAAGTGACGGTACAGTGTGCATTTGGGACGCAGTTGCTGTCCTGCAAAAAGAGATTGAGGAAGAGATCAATTCCTCTCCGGCTCTGATACATAGGCGCAACCGCTCCGTGAAGCAAATCAGCTTCTCTTACGGCTCAACTCTTATTGCATCTATAAGTGGAGAGAGCAACACCATCGTGATCTGGAGTGCTAGCACTGGTGATTGCATGCAACAATTAGCATGCTCAGATGGAAGCATCGAGTCCATTGTCTTTTCCCCCGACTCCATGTCTCTGGCATCATTTTCTTATGATCCTTCTATAAGCTCTACCGCTATAGATAATGCAGACATTTACGTCTGGAGAGCTGATGCGGGCATTTGCTTGCGGAAATTTCCAATCAAGATCGACCATCCCTCATTGTCAGTCTTTTCTCACAATTTGAAACTCTTTGCTGTCGGCAAGCAGGACAAAATTGAATTATGGAGTGTTGATCGTGGCATTCACACCAAAACTCTTGTTGGCGACCGCATATTTAGCGTCATAACCTTTTCAGGTGGCTCTGCATTTATAAGCTCTGGGGCTTACGATGGCACAATATCCCTTTGGAATACGGAAACAGGAGAGTGCATTTATACGTTTTATACGGTTGAAGCTTATGTCATAGATCTTGTCTCCTCAAAGGACTTGACATTTGTCGCGGCTGCGACCAACATGCCAAATTGGCCTGAAAGCATCGTCCACATTCAGCACGTTAATACGAACAAACGCATTCAAACTCTCACAGTCGAGGGGCACATTGGTTCATTGGCCTTTTCGGATGACTTGTCCCTCATAGCAGCCATAGGGTCGTCCCCCGATATGCTTTATGTCTGGGAAATAGAAACAGGCAAACTAATCCATACCCTGGAGATGTGGACTGTGAACAGCCGTCTAAAGTTTGAGCTCCATGAATCACGGCTGCTTACTGACTCTGGTGTATTTGAGATTGATACCAAAGGCAATGATACAGTAACCATGGTCAATCGTTGGTGTGGTTATGGCATCAGCCCAGATGGACGATGGATTATGTGGAAAGGCCACAACTTGCTCCGGGTACCAAAAGAGTACGAAACCAGGAAACTAATAGTGCGGGAAGCAACAGTTGCCATTGGATATAAGCCAGATAGCGTCGTGGTTCTTACCATGGTGACAAGCGAATTGCCGGCAAAGGGATTGCTACAATAAGGTAAGCCAGTCAGGTAAGTAGTGGTAATACTGGATCAGCATTATTGTTTTGCTAGGAGAGAATATACACTCTAGTTTTTGATATACTTTGCATCTATTCCATCGTTTGATCTATTTTGCCCCCCTAACCCGAGCATAGCAGCCGCTGGTTTCGTCTCTACTTTCACAATCGCTGAGGGGCACGACAACATCTCGAGACGAATCGAGGACCCTTGTCCTTGATCGAAACTCCAAAGCGCACCGAATTATTCTTCACTGCCCTAACTCTGGACGGGCATCTGCAGGAGCTTCTATTATCCGGTTCTGTATGCAGGAGTCCTGTACCCTTTTGACAAAGCTGTCAACGTGCAACCTCTTTAGTGCACAACAAGCGAAACAGAAGCTGATGATAACAAAACAGCACATACGCATACATCAAGCTCATCCAAGGCGCTGTAGTTCTTGGAATGGCACGCCTTTTTATGGCATCACCAATACGTTCCTAAACCGAGGCTTTCCTGCCAACAGGCTGTCGATTGCCCGTTGAGCATTTTCCAGAGTATACTCTTGTACCATACACTTGATACCGTGTACCTGGGCAAATCGAATTGCCTCTTCACTGTCAGCTGCATGGCCACTCGGCCAACCGTGAATACTCTGAGCCCCCGAAACCATTGCGGTGGTATCAAATTCCACTCCCCCGACAGGAGCCAAGCATAACAATTTACCACCAGGGGCAAGCCCGCTAATTAACTTTCCTATGATCTTGGGGTTTGGCGCTGTTTGCACGATCAAGGCGGCTCCACCAAGCTTGGAAAGTTCGGTCGGACCGTCATTCTTTGTAGTATTGATGTAATGATGCGCTCCAAGTTCCTTTGCAAAGGCAGCTTTTTCATCGCCCGATGAAAGGACAACTACTTCATAACCCATCTTGCTAGCGTATTGAACGGCAAGATGCCCCAGACCCCCCAGGCCCTGGATGGCAACTATGGCGCCTTGTTCAACGTGCATTTTCCGGATTCCATTAAAAACCGTGACGCCCGCGCAGAGTAGAGGGGCGGCTTCTTCTGCGTTCATCTCTTTTGGAACGCGTACAACAGCTTCTTGTCGGAGGAGCACGTATTCGGCGAATCCACCATCTTGCGTTACGCCGTTGATTGCTTGGTGTGCGCACATCTGAAATTGGCCTCTTCGGCACTGTTGACAGCTGCCATCATGACCGCCATGCCAAGGACCGCCGACTCGCTGCCCTATGGCGAATTGGGTTACTCCTTCACCAAGCTTGACGATATCTCCAATCAGCTCATGTCCGGGAGTCCTGGGGAAGACATTTCCCATGTGGCCGCTGGCAAGGCTAATATCAGAGAAGCACACGCCGCACGCTATAACCTTGACAAGAACCTGACCTGGCTCTGGATGCCGGAGCCTTACGTCGCGAATCTGGAAAGATGCGTTGGCCTCGGTGATGACAACGGCTTTGTAAGTATTGGGGAGAGATGTCATTGTGAGCATAAGACACCTGGGTAAGATTGATGTATTGATGATTCGAGAGTTTTCTACATGCGAGACACAAGTCGATGGTTTTACAGATATATATACCTAAAACTAACAATCAAGTTCCGTAGGACATAATTACGAATGCTCCAGTCACCTTGGCACTCTGAGTAATATCACTACCCTGACCATCTCTTTCTGGCCGGCGGAAATGCGCAATGCCTTAACTGGGCAATTTTTCCTCTTCTGAATTGCTCCATTACCATGCATAACGCCAGCACTTACACACAAATCTCGCCATCGCATACAGCTGTCTCGAGGTGTAGAACAACGCCTTGACGGAAATTCGTCCATCATCTATCCGTTGACCCCACTCTGTCATCTGGAGTTGACTGCAAAATTACTTGAAATGGAAAATGGTCGTTTTGTGCCGACCGAGTTTAATCCCGGGATCCACATAATCAGGGCCGCTTCGTGCCGCTTGAGACGGGATGGAGTTTCGGGGCACATTGTTCAGCAGAGTCAATGTTAAGAATTGAGCAGAGGCAAAGTCTCTGTGGGGCTTCTGTACAGTGTGAAGCTCGTCATTGAAATGGCCTCCATGTCTTGGACGCTTAACGGTAACTGTTTGACCCCGCAACAAGTGCAATCCTTTAGTTGGTAGGTCTGCTTGTGCCCAGTCCTCCTCGACTTCTTTGGATTTTCATCATGCGATATGCTCACGTTTATATGGAACAGAGAATACTTGGGAGATTTATTGCAGAAGCTATTGATTACTGTTCGTTGCGCATCCAACTTCATCAAACCCCCTATCTAAAAATGACCGTGGTTCCTACCAAGATTCATATAATGGTGCCACCTGTTGACCACCATGAGACCTCCTCACGGCGTGCTAGCAATCCGGACGGCAAAACAGTTCATAGTACTGCTGTTATTCTAATGCTTACTGGCCGTAATACGTTGGATACTGCTGCCGCAGTTGCTGCTGCTGATGCAATTGATACTGTTGCTGCAGTTGTTGCTGTTGCTGTTGTTGTTGCTGTTGCTGCAGTTGATGCAGCTGCTGGAGTTGTTGGAGTTGCTGGAGTTGCTGGAGTTGCTGTTGCTGCTGCTGCACTTGCTGCTGTTGCAGTTGCTGTTGTTGCACTTGCTGCTGTTGTTGTTGCTGCTGCTGCTGCTGCTGCTGCTGCTGCAAACCAGGGCTCGGCGTATAAGGAGGCGGAACACCTTGCGGTGCGGGACTCATATTAGCGGCCTGATTTGGAGTTTGGACTGCATACGGAAGACCAGCAGATCTCGGCGTGGCCTGGAATGCTGCTTGAGCCTGTGCTGCGGCACTCTGGTACGCCTGAACCTGGCTTGGACTAGGGCTGCCTGGATGAGGCTGAACAGCGTACGGCCCGCGAGCGTATATCGAAGATTCGCTGATCTGATAGTATGAATCTCCACTATATCTTCGTTGGGTTTGCCCTTGGCCCTGTGGATTTTCGTCATAGGGCAGGCCTTGGTTCGCCACAGCAGCCGATTGAATCGCGGTCGTCAGGACCTTGTTACCCTGATTAATCGCCATCTTCAAACCGAGGAGCACTGTAGAATACGCCCCAATGAGAAATGCAACGCAATCGTGCCGCTGTTTCAGATATGCGGCTTGCAACGCGTTCACGCCCCGATTGCTGAAATGCAAGATGTCGGCGCCATTGCTGATCAAAAACACAACGGCTTGTAGGTCGCCGCGGGCAGCACATACAATGAGAGCGGTATCTCCGTCCTTGTCTGGAAGGTTGATATCGGCGCCAGCTTGGAGAAGCGTCAGCAAGGAAGTGTTTGGCAGAAATGCGGCAGCATTAATCAGTGGCGTTGATGTATCAGGGCCACCAAACACATTCAGCTCTGCTCTCGCCTTGACCAGCATCTCTAGAATTTGTGGCTGCCCGCGCCTTGCAGCAGCGACGACAGGGGGCGCGTCAATTCCTGAGCCAATATTCGGATTTGCATTGTGTTGCAGAAGGAGTTCCACAATCTCAACTCTCCCAAACTCAGTTGCAGCCTGAATTGCAGTACCTTGAGGGAAATTTGGATTCCTGGTAAATGCGTTCACATCAGCGCCACTCTCCAGGAGCTCTTTTACCACCATGTAATGACCTTCAGCAGCTGCTGCCTGAAGTGCCCAGCCGTTGGGATCATTAGGGCTCGCTCCAGCCTTCAAAAGAATTCTCAGTATATCTAGGGTGCCGTCAAACGCAGATGCAGTTAGAGCATTGCCATATTCCGGGCCGATAGCATTGGGATTGGCCTTGTACGCCAACAGTAATTCAACGGTAGATTTCTTTTCCCCATCAGTTGCATGATATATAGCAAGGTCAAGAATCTGTTGGAGAATGGATCCTTTTGCATATTCCCAGGCAAACTGCACCATTTGGTCTTGCTGCTGATTGCATGTAGCGGCGGCAAGGAACAATACGTTGACGTCTAGTCCCTGACATCTCTCCAACAAAGCCTTTATAATATCCCACTTTGTGAATATCACTGCAACATGAAGAGCTGCTGTGAACAAATCCTTGAGGGTATCTTTGACAGGCACAAAATCGAGAAGCTTATTCAATGTAGTAATTCTGCCGGCAGTTGCTGCATAAACCAAGGCCTGGGTGTAATCTGTCTGCGGCAGAGTCCCTCCGAAGCTGTCCATGAGATATTCGAACATGGGGTAGTCAGCCAGCAAGGCCGCAAGCCCCAATGGACATGGTATCTGTGGAAGACTGTCATCTCCGGCCAGCGTTGCCTTGTGCTCGACAAGCAGCTTAACGGCCGAGATATTACCAGATGCAATCGCTGCATTCATAACTGGACCAATATTTTGGGCCTTGGTGTTCGGATCGGCTCCTCGAAGAAGCAGCTTCCTCATCACTCCGACATGCCCATTATTGGCCGCCATGCTCAGAGGGGTTTGGTGAAGGATATCAGCGCAGTCATCAATGGGAGCGCCGTTGTTAAGTAACTCTTCAACTGTATTTAACCTGCCAAATCCGGCGGCCAAGTGCAACTAAATGGCTTCGTTAGTTGACATCACGCACTATGCGACTCAGGCAATGTTTCTTACAGGGGTATTGAACCATTCTTCGCGTTGTCCCAGTTCATGCCTGTGGCCATTTCGAATAAGCGCTGCAACAAGCTGACGGAAACCAACCGAGGCTGCTACGTGCAGGGCGCTGAAAGAATGAATGGGAAAGTTGCCCAAAACCGTGGCAATGCGACAGAATTCCGTCAACCATCGTCGTCTGATGACTGAGCCGGGCTCCCAGAATTCCTCCTCGAGACTGAGATCTTCGGCAATGTCAAGCGTCGCTTTGCTGGCATGATGAAGCCAGTGTTTCACGGCGTACGGCAACGGTTTATCCGCGGCTACCTCTGCTATCTCAACATCCACTTCAACTACTTCACCATCCGACAGGGCCTCATCAGTTTCAGGGAACACTGGTATAATGTTATTGTTGCCTGCAACATCAGCTGCTACTCGTCTATCAGCCTTTCGATTCACGGTCTTGCTCTAGGGAACCCCAATCTTCTTACCTTTGCCTCCATCATTCACAACTACACCCTGGCCCGCTACCACTGCTGGGATTGCAGTCTGCGTAGTAGCCGTCAGGTCGGCTGGCAGTGTTGGTTCAGGATAGCTTAATGTGTCTTTTAAGTGGGAGAAACACCGGAGCGCCAGCACGCCTTGTTGCCACCTTATTTCCTCCTCGGATAGTCCAAGCAAATCCTTTGCGTTTTCTCGAAGGTGCGTCTTGACCACAATATTTATAAAAGACACGGTTGAGCCATCTTTACTTGTTCGCTTTACTAGTAGCAGTGGCCTGCATTGCTTGATCAAGTGCTTCAACTCTGCTCTCTTGTCGCTGCTTGAGGCGAATCCAGCAAGCACTGCAAGTTCAACCGCTGTTGGGTCTTCATATGTCAATACCATGGCACGCAACATCTCCTTTATTTTTCCCGCACGTGCCTTGTTCAATTGGAAAATCTGGTGCCAGGCTTGACTGAGAAGAGCTTTCAAGTCTTGAGGTGTATTCTCGAGAATGTCACGAACCGTCAGATCGTTGTCCGTCGCCAGCTCTCCCAGCTGTATGCATGTGATGTCAATCCATTGGGTGTTTTGGGCGCGCTTGCCAATGAGGCTGCTTGCAAAGTATGACAATGCTCTGTTATACTTTTTCTTTGTGCCGAGTGCCTTTATCATCTTTTTGGCGTGTTTCCGCAGTTCAAGCTGGACTTGGCCCTCGTACTTGGAATCCTCAAGGTCGATGATTCGCACGCCCTCAGTCTTGAGCATCACATTGTCGACATTATGGGCTTCTCTGCTGGTAATAAGCCACCGGGTTTGAACGCGGCGCTGAGAGGTTTGGGCTTTGAGGCCTTCCAGCTCCTTACTGATATAGGCCATTAACTTGATGGTGGAGTCAGATTCGGGTGGAAGGGTATGCAGATTATTGAGAACAAAGTAGACTCTGCTGCCGATCAAGTCGTCTGCCAGCATGCCCTGGATCGACTGCCACAAGTGCTCAACTGAAACCTGGGCCTCGATTTTAACTCTGTTGTCATGCTCTCCGTTCTGTGCCTTGCCTTTCAGCTTGCTGAACTTTTCTGCATGAGGCGCCAAAGTTTCTTGCTGGTCAATCAGCTGCCTGACCAGAGATTTGAGGACATCTTCTGCCGTCGAGTACTCTGCTGTTGTGTCACAGAAGAAGTAGGCCAGCAGTATAGGGTCGCTTCCATGATTTCTGTCGACCTCATCTTTTATCTTTCTAATACCCTCAAGGGCAGCCATTGTGGCACTTGTTTTGCCTCGGCCCTCTGTTCCGCGGATATAAAGGCAGTCGACAGATTTTTCTTGCCCGTGCCATTCCTTGTACTCTTTCTCCGAAGGTATCCAAGATGATGGCGTGAAGGACAATGAAAGCAGCTTTTCCTTCTTCCGGACTTGGCCTCCATCCAAGGCCTCCATGATGCTTTTGACCATTGTGTAGTCGATATTTCTGACCGCGTTAAGGCGGCTTTTGACAGCCGATTGAGCGCCATCTATCATGCTCTTTATGGGCTCTCGAATAAACTGGGTCCATGAGTGATCCTTTGGACCGTCGATCTTGACTAGATCCCGATGATTGGAGGGCAGTCCCATCTCTCTATCGCTTTCGAGAATCGCAGATTCTCTGGAAACAAACTGGACCTCATCTGGGATGTTGCTGAACTCTGCTGACTGCTCTTTCCCAAGGTCTGATACTAAATCTCTCAACTTGGAGATGTTGCTCAGGTGTTGCTCCCAGAAGCAATAGCAGGAAATCTTTTGGTTGCTTCTATTCGCCAGACGGGTGAAGTCTATTCTCAGTTGCTGCAACTCTCCGTCGTCGGGTTTGAGCAAATCAAGCAACGTTGAGTGAACAGCTGTGTCGCTCTCCTTTTCTGCCATACGAGCATACGCTCCAAGCAGCAGGAAAACAGAGGCACCCTTGAAGGGAGTGCCAAAAAATACACATCCTGTAACGGTGTCGAATATTTCTCTAAATGGGCTGTTACTAGCCTCGGCAAGAACAATAGACTTTGCAACTACCAGGCCTCCCATGCTATGAGAGATGAACACAATGGGCCGTGTTTTGCAAGCCTGGGGGCGGAATATTAGCCAAGAAGCAGCTTTGTTGCTTGCAGAAGTGGCGACATACCTCTCTTTTGCTTTTCAGGCCAGCCAGCAATGCATGGGAAAGATTGCCAATGAACTGCTTGACCTTGAAACCTCCCAAATATGCCGATTCATACTTGTAGAGCAACAGACGAGCTCGTGGAAACTCTCTCTGGAGTCCCTCTTTGTGTGTTATCCAGTTGAAATCATTATTTTTCTGTTTGGATTTCCAACACTCTATTGGATCTGCGCCTAGTCCGGGAACAATTACGATATCGACCTCCGGTAAAACGGACGATTTCTCTTCCTCGGATGGGTAAATCTGCACCAACCTCTGTTCAGATACCTCATACCCTTTCTTCTTTCTCTGGGGTGGCGCTCCATTGTCGGTGCTGTTGACTGGTGGAGTTTCTGAGGCGACAGTAGTCGCAGCTTGTGCTACCTGGGGAGCAACCTGGGGAGCAACCTGGGGAGCAACCTGGGGTGCTACCTCGGGTGCTTCCGACGACATTGTCTCAACTTAATGAGATGACTTCCTTGGAGGAAAGACTTTCACAATACCTGGGCCTCTTTTAAAGGCTGAGATAGATGCCCCTTCAGTCTTTCATTGGCGGAAGGGAATATTTGTGATGCAAAGGGCAGGCATAGACATGCTATCAAGTTGTGCGACTGCGGGCATGTTTTATACATGCAGTTGGATAAATCTAATACATCGTATTATCCTCTAAACAGGCAAGACGCAAGATGGGGAGTTGGGTTTCCAACACTCGGCTCAACTGGCAGAAAGACTTTGGGCTCTTTAGCGAACTTCACGAGATGCTCGGCAGCTGGATAATGCGTCATATCCCACATCTCAGGTGATTCCCCACACAACCTGAAGGCGAAAACAGTATCCTACGATGCAGCTAAAGTTGCAACATGCACTCCTTCAGTTGGTGATTATACAATCAGGACAGCTCTCGGTGATTGATATACCAATAGGGACTGCATTGCGAGCAGGAACCTCACTCTATCCACTGCAAGCGGCACGTCAGCCCCGCAAGCATATCTAGATGTGCTCCATCAACGGGCCCCCATTTCTGCCAAACGCGGAGCAAGTATTGGCACCAGCTCAATAAAGATACGACTTGAAGCAATTCCCGGTGTGATATCAGTGCATGTGTGAGTGGGGGGCCGAAAATGCATGTCTGGTGGCAATACTCAAGTCCCTTGACCACTAGTAATCATGGAATCCTTGCGGGAGAGCGCCACTCTCTACTTTACAGACGCAGAGTCTCGGGGCAAGCCCCGTCGATGGCCAGAAAGGGCCGTGACGAGGATAGTCATTGTCCTATCAGATCATTAACAGTAGCACCCATTAAACCCCAAAGTATCGCCATCTCTACCCAACTCCTAACCGTCCAATCCCCGGCTCGTTTCCGAGAGGTTAGAATTGACTTGTCATATTTGGCATGTGCCGGCCGCTCGAAACCATCCAAGCTGAAAATTCTTGTGACAGATTGACTTGTCATATTTTTGAAGTATCACAGCAGCGGGAAGTCAATCAAGCTGAAATGCACCTCTGAGAGCTTGCAATCTACTCGGAGCTGCCCAACCTATGCTTATGCATGCAAGCCGAAATGTCTCCATCAAATATTACTAGACGTCACCAAAGGGTCCTTGTAAGCGAACCCGGGGTGTCGAAGACGGCTACCAATCAGGATATCGAGACGGTAAATTGGGCATTTGACATGGATTGACGCTGCCAATCGACTGGGAACAGCTGGCTTGGAAACAAGGGTTAATACTTGAGGGTGTGGAAGGCTGAGAGTATTGACTTGGGGCTGTCAAGATGGGAAGATGAGCCCTGATTTACAAAGCCATTATCAATCTTGAAGCTGATATGCTCCATGGATCGCTAAAGCAGGGCTCATTTGCCACTGCGTTGTGGCAATGAAAAGCAACGAGCCGACATGCTTTCTGGCAGGAGATGATGCCTCATTGCCTCACATCCCGCCCACCCGTCGAGTGCCACGTCAGGTTGCATGGACAGTTGTGGCTTTTGAGGGTTGAGTGGGGTTGAGAACAGCCTGCCATGCTGGTGCTGCATAAATAATACATTATTGGGTTGAATCGTATTGCAGAGTTGATCTGTTTTATGCAATCCCCATTATCACCCGCCAATTGAGCTCCAGATAAGCCTTGCCGTGTTCTCGTCACAAGGAACAAGATTAGTGGGGTTACGATCCTTGTGGCTCTGGTTGAATGGCTGAATATGCTTCCCGGTCTGCCTAAGCCAGCTCTGGGCTTACTATGCTCGATTGGGCTTCTGGGATTTGATTTGTTGTTGAGTCGTATACACGCATCTTTATAATCCTCTCTGACCATAGACTATTAAGAAGTGTTTTTTTTTTGCTAGGAAGGACGACAACGCTTCTACTTTGCTCTATCGCAATTTTCTTTTTCTTATTCTAGTGCTTTGACTGCTATCTACCCGTGCCGTTGCGATCATGGGCAAAGAATGTTCAGTAGATGATCCCGAACGTAGGTGCTTGATTTCCATTTTCCGTCAATGTTCTTTTGACATGGTATACAACCATCTCCCAAGAGGACATTACATTGAAGGCTAGGAAATAGAAACAACGAAAACTAGAATTCAAGAATGAGCAAACATTAATGATCGTTATTGACAAAACAGGATGCGTTGATACAACGTACAGTACCACTAAGAGCTTTAGCACGGCCGCAACGATGGTCGAGGGGCCTCTCGGTAGGTAGTGATTTCTATTTGAATCTTCCAGTTAACATTACACATACACACAATTCAGTTCAGGATGCAGAGTGCATGTTCCGCTCTAGACCTGGTAATAGCAACTGCTGTGAAACCTGATGCGCACTTCACTTCTTCCTGGATGCAGCTCGATGTTTGGCTAATCAGTGCTTTTTACACCAGTTCCTCCATTCAGCTCTAGTGAAGACATGTTCAAAGAAGAGCCAGTCCTTCCCGGTACTTATCAACGTGGGAGCAGGGTTGTCAGCATCGACAAGTCCAACGCAAGCTCGGTCGAAGAATATATGAAGCGCGACCTTGACGTTTCCCGATTGAATAAAATCCATAAGCATCTCTGGCTAGCCGGACTGCCACAAGTTTCTCGATCACTACATAATCAAGTCCGGGTCGGGCGACAGATTCACATCTCGGAGAGCGCGGATCTCCATCTCGTGTGGCGCGACAACATTCTATACGTGAAGCCGCTGCCAGATTATCTGCTGAGCTATCCACTCTGGACGAGGATATTTTGTCCAAATCGTCCGCTCTTTGAGAATGCCAAAGGGTTCCTCTACTCTTACACTTGGCTAATATGCAGCAAGAGTGACTTGCGGATTGCACATGAGCAGGGACTGATATCGGACACGATCAAGTGGGAGCAGTGGGCTCCTTTCTCTGCAGCCGTAGTCTCCAATATCGACCTAAAGGATCTAAGCGACATCAACCCACGATACATTTACGGTGAACTTCGCCTCTCGCGGCTGAATTCAATCTGCAGATTCTGCACAAAGACTTGCAACTTCATGACGTTGATTCGAGGTTATGATTATGGCTACCATCAATATTCCACTTACCTGGAGAGGAACTTTGCCTGGGTTTTGACGGCGTTTATTTACATATCCGTTGTGTTGACAGCCATGCAAGTGGGATTAGCGACGAGCGAGTTGAATGGCAACGAAGCGTTCAGCCGCGCATCGTATGCCTTTACAATGTTTTCGATTTTGGCTCCGGTGATTTCGCTAATCATTGGGGCCATCATTGTGCTTTTGCTTGCGGTGTTCAATGTTCGCTATGCGCTGAGAAGGAGAGTTCAATCCCATGATGAATTCTCGCGGGCCTTTGGAAACGAGTCTGTTCAAAAACATACGCATTGAAGGGGCAAACCGGCTGTACCTATATATAAACATTTTTTAAGCTTAGATGGATCTGAAAGAATACCAAGTCTTGTTGCTCTAGAGTATTACTGCTCGCATGATGATTATTGTAGTGTGATTGTTATGCCACGGCCGCTAACCTCTAGATTTCAGCTCCTTTTAGCTTGTGTGATTCTTGATCAGCTGAATACATCAATGGGAGGCAAATCCCCCAGCATATTCATCCTACGAGGTTTCAGCCTGCCAAGGCCACCAGGACTCCACATTACATTTATTGAAAGTTGTCGTTAGTGTTCCAATAGGACCATTCAGGTTTTCGCTAATTTTACACAAGGCTCAAGGTACTTGGACGAAGTCAACTTTACGCCAGGAAAGAATTATAGCAGATATCGGTGAGCATCAGTGGTGAAGCAGAGAGATCCTTCGAATACAGCTTATTGTGACACCCCAAACACATTCTGTTGCTCAATCCGCATTCACGAGGGCCGTATTTTTATTCACCGCAATACCTGTGCTTACACGGAAGACGTCTGTAGTAGGTAGACTAGCAGTATTCTGTGCACATAATAAAGCTGACTCTGGCAGTGGTAATGTCGACACCAGCGGGAGATCTGAAAGAAGGAGAAGATGCTGAAGCCCCTCGAGAGTGGAAACAAGCCGCGCCCAGCGACTCGTTCTCGTACTATTCCAACCAGAAAACAATCATCATTCCCTAGACGATAGATACCTTTATTCTCGACCAGACGAAGAGCTTTGGCACCCCTCAATTGTACATATATGCCGAGACTATCAAGATCACCGGGAATGTCACTTTTCCAGGCAAGGAGCTCGGCCTCTTCTGTAATAAGCTTATTCTTGAGTATCCAATAAATCAAAAGTCTATTACGGTTTCTGTCTCTGGTGCCAATGGAGACGATGGCGTCCCCAACAACAAAAGCGTGGACTCCAATGGAAAACCAGGAGGCAAAATCATCCTATACGTTGAAGATCCCGACGACGACATCTTCCCTACCTTGGAAAATACAGGGCTCTTCCTCAGAGCGGCTGGCGGAGGTGGTGGTCACGGAGCCACCAATATCGCGACTGGTGATATTCATGGTGCTTCAGGAGGGAATGGCGGTAATGGAGGTAAATAGCCATCGTTTTTCAAGGCACTTTGACTATTTTCCTACTAACTATTTACAAGGGAGTATCAACGTTTACTTCGGGCATCCTTTGACGGAGCTTCGTTGCAAGATAAACGCATTGATGGCCGATAAGAGTACTGCGTAAGGCACACATGTTTGGTTAATCAAGTCTGTCCGAGGCATATTGCTAATATTTTCCCATCAGTTGGACTTGCAAAACGAAACTGTTAAGCGAAACCGATTTCAAGGACGAGAGTATCAATTCCGAATTAAAGGATAGACGTAAACAGAACGATGCTTATATACTTCATGAGCAGGCCAAGAATCCTGGTTCCATCTTCCCGGCCGGGCAAGTGCACGGCGAGAAGACTAATCTGGGCGGCGGGAAGTGCTTCTATCTTTCACCACATATGTGCAAGTACTTTGTGAGCGACCCGGCAATAGAGACGGTCTAAGCAGAAGATCCGAGGCAGCCACTGGCTCAGTACAAGAAGTATCAAGTCGTGTTTAATATCCCAGTCGTGCGCGAGTCTACGCCTAAAACGGCGAGTGATCTGAGCAATCGAGCGGATGTCCGCCTCGATAGAGTTTACGTTTGGATATTCGGCGCCTCTGTCGAACCTGGGGCCAACGGCACAACAAAATTGACTGTCCATCTCCAACACTACGGCAACGATAACATCGTGAGGCCAGAGGACGACTATGTCTTCGAGTTCAACCACGATTCTGCCCTCCTCACCTTCCAGTATGATCCACTGGGGGTGAATACATTCCAAGACGCGCTCAAGGCACAGAAATACGAATCATCCAATCTCCGTTCATTTCGGGATCTCGTGGAACATCATAATGACAATTCTGCGGCACCGTTTGGGCCATTTGCAAGCTGGCGTCTGAGCATCTCCGAACAGCACAACCTTGGGCTCAAGCTGAGCCCAGACACTTGTATTTGTATTGAATTCTGGGGCACAAGCCGTGCGTTTCCACCGTGAAGTCGGATTGGCGTGTCGTTGAGTAGATAGGTGGACGGTATCTTATTACAACAGATTTGCAGAGGAAGCTCACTCTACGCTCACTCAGGCATGCTACTTTAAGAAAAAAAAAGAAGCTGGGACGGGTGAGCAAAAGATTATGGGGTGCTCTGCAGGAGCTTTAGGTGAGTTGAAGGTGAGCGATAGTATTTACTTATGGGGCATAATAAATATTATGGCTCTTTGAAATATTTAATGCAGGCTGCACCCCTTAAAACAGTTTCCAAGGTCATCATCGTGACTTATTGCCACCCTCTTAAGAAGTGTTCAATCTGTTGCTATTTGGACTGAAAAAAAAAAACGCTCTAGTCAGGCCTCGCCACTTATTTCTGTATTTGATGGCTGGGTATTTGATTGTTTGCTTGCTTGATTGTT
The DNA here is from genome assembly GCA_003012085.1 of Trichoderma brevicompactum. NCBI lineage: Eukaryota > Fungi > Ascomycota > Sordariomycetes > Hypocreales > Hypocreaceae > Trichoderma > Trichoderma brevicompactum. The sequence continues at coordinate 92,487 of PXNZ01000076.1, forward strand.
TGCTCGATTGCTCGATTGTTTGTTTGGTTTGTTTGTTTGTTTGTTTGTTCGACTGCTTCTGTTTATTAGTCAGGCAAATGCCGCTTATTAAGTTTGCCAATCATTTTTATTTTGGCCGCCCAACCTTTTCATTCTTTTCAGACAAACTAGACTAGACTTTTCCACTTTCTCTAATCCACACCAGGCCAAGCGTCAAGACCAAACTGTCAGAGTCAAAGTGAGTGAGCCATCTATATGCGCTAGACTCTCGTTCTATGGTTGCGTCTACTGACGACAGCTAATAATTGATTAGTATTCCTGACACACCATGGCCGGGTCTCGTTTCGAGTCGGAGCAATACACGTCGGAAGCGTTCGTCGAAAGCGCAGGCGGCGTCTTATTCCGCTTATCTTCTCGTGAGATCTGTGTACTTCGTCTTTTGAATCGTGACGAGTATGTGTTGGCCAAAGGACGACGCAATTGCGGAGAAGCTCGCCATGAAACCGCCCTACGCGAGGTCACTGAAGAGACAGGCTTTACTTGTCGCCTCCTTCCGGTAAATATGCATACTCGCGCCCCGCCAGCTGTGGAAACCGAGCAGCTGGACGACCAAGCTCGTTTTTACACGAATCTTTGCGAACCGTTTACCTTGCAAATCCGCCGCCTTGGGGAAAACCAAGTGAAGCTTATATGGTGGTTCGTCGCCGTTCTGGATGAGGAAATATCGCCAAAGGAAATGATGGAGAAGGATAGATATGCGGTTGAATTTTATAGCTATACGGACGTTCTGGACAAGCTAACGTTTCAGTTGGATCGGGATATGGTTAAGAAGGCTATTGAGCTCGTGGAGAATACCTATAAGGAGTGATGCAGACATTGTGGGATTGGAGCTGTTATGTAACATCGGAGTGTGTTATTATTAAAGGATTAAATGAAACTTTGACGGACAGATGGATAAAAAACAGCCGCCTGCTGTATTTAAGAACTGTGGCTTAGTAAGGAAATATAGCTGTGGCCGTTTATTGCGTTATACTAAATGCTGAAGGCGTTGACATTTACCTAACAGTTGTGCTTAGATGATGTTTTATCAAGTTTGTAGGAAGCTGAAATAGATTAAGAGACGAGGTAGAGAGCACCTGGGGGTTCGCTGATGGCGTATGAATCAGCTGCAACCTGAAGTATCTGCAGCCCAGTTAGCAATCGATTATATGATAAAATGAGGCCCATATGCACCTTTGGTTTTAATTGGCATTCACTTTACGGGTTACTAGCAACTTGACTGCTTGTATGGCTATAAAAAAAACACCAGTCCGCCACGTTAATAACCACAAGACGGCAGAAATGGATCCAAAGAACCGCCAATTACAGAGTCCAATAACAGGGGGTGAGTTCAGCTGCTGCAAGCTCACGGCCCCCATTCCCTACTGCATAAGCCTTCTTGCATTCTAGACTCTCTTCTGCATGCTGTTGTATTTTCTCAGCTGCCTTTCGAATCGACTATTGAAACGCCCAGTGGATCCTTTTCCAATACATGCACAGGACTTAGATACCATGGCACGTATTCCTTGTGCATTGCCAACGTTATTAAAGTATTCAGTGTTTGAACAAAAGTCAGTGGGTTTCTACCTTGATTGTACAGAATCGATTCATTTTCCTCCGCATTGTCCTCAAATCACTCAATCTCTTTGCTTCATATTAAGGCTTCGAATCAGTCATTCAACTATCATCATGGCTAGCAATGGCAACATTTATGAAGAACTTGAAGTTGCCGATTTAGTGACACGGATGACAGGGCTTGACAGCCTTAACGGCTGGGGTATGCTCGTAGCCTATCGTCTTTCCACCCTCAATGCCTGTCTCGCTGCCAGACACGATAGTCTCAAGGATGCTGGCAAAACCACGGTCGAGCCATTCAAGGAACATCTCATCGGTGCGTAATGGCATTCGGTTGTAGTAATGCCCCCTCCTACATAACTATCCATCCATAGGCTTACAAACAGTCACTTGAGTTCAGTCGACGGCAAGACACTGATTCAATCAACTCTTCAAAGCGTCAAATTGAGCAGCTCGGCTTCACTGGTGTGAATTTTGTCGAGGCACATTCCGAAGACAGTTCCGAGCAGAAGGATATAAAAAGTAAGCAAAATCCCTCATCAAGGCGTGGGCATGATAGCAGACTAACATTTAACATATCATGGCTGGGATTAGATTCACTGCAAAGCCTCCGAACAAGACTGTCAAGATTGATGGATATGAAGGAAGCAATTGCCGCTTTGATGGCTTTTCGTTCAACATGAACTCGAGTGCCGCCAAGTTCTTTCTCGATAGAAAGCTCTTCGAACTGGGAAGTCAAGTACACAGTCGACAACGTAACCTTCCACCGAGATACGTATACCGCAATTGATGGCATCGCTTACCAAACGGAAGATAAAGGCTCTGTCACGTATTACTTGGAAACCAGTGCTGGTGGCGCGGGGGAATCTGGTTCGACAGCTGAGTCGCTCAACGTCAAATTTGATGCACCCAAAAGCTTCAAGATTACGTACAAGACCAAGGATTGCGATTCGTACGATAAACTGTTTTCAGGGAAAACCAATGTCATTCTCGAAGGTATGAAGAATTTGGCTGTCGATGTACCGGCTGTCTCAGTTAACTTGGGCGCTCTTGATTTCTGGCTGGGGACAAACCTTCTTTTCCCTGGAAAGCATAGCTTCAGGTTTGGTGGCATGCCAGACACGTTGTACTTTCCTCGAGATATCTTGTTACCGGGAAGTTTCAACTAGGTCCTCGTTTGCGTCGGCATACATTTGAAAAGTGGGAATTTGAGGTATGGCCACAACAGTACTTCGTCCATGTGTTGGGCAGTTGCAAATTGAAAGTCGTCCCGATTATGTCATATTCGCAGTTGATAGAAAAATGCGTCATACTCATCCTAGGATCAGATCTACATATTCGAGATGATGCTTCTCCCAGCTCTCCTTCGTAACATAGCCGCAGCCCTTCCGATATGCCACACCATTAACCCATTCGATCAAAAGAACACCATAAAAATGCTCATACGTGAGTCTGTCTTGATATTCTAGCCCATTCTCTCCCCAAACTTCACCGCCTGGTCTTGCACGTTGGCAAATTGCCGCCACCTCAACAAGCTTATCACTTTTTAACGATTCTCTGCCTGCAGAAGGCGAAGCATCTGTATGCTGGGTAACATCATCAGAGGTACTCGCATCAGTCTCTGTAGAGGCATCACACAGTGTCTCATATGGAGTTGGGAGCTGTATCCAACCGCAGATTCCATCGTTTCCGTCTTTCAGTGCAAGGTGATAATCCATACCCACGTCAAACGAATATTCTGCTTCTCGCTTGTACCTGAACCAGCCCCTCCTGGTTCTGCAAGAAATAAATTTTCCTTGCTTAATGCTGTTGGGTTGGTACATGTCTCCATTCTGGGGAACCGGAAAGGGGCGCCAATAATATCGTTCCGGACACGCAGAATGGGAGAAGACGTAATCCCCAGTAATATCCAAGGGGAGTCTGCGGCCGTTTCCTGAATTTGGGTGAACATCAGGGTCATACTTTTCCCTTTTCCACTCTTGAGACAGAGCGTTGTGATCAAAAGCGTTGCTGTCAGGTCCGAGCCAGAATGAAGAAATGCTATGCTTTTCATTAGATGTTGGGGTGTCATGAGTGTACCACTGAGTAATTGGAATTGTGACCCATTTCAGCATTGAGTTGCCAGGCATTGAGTTGCCCTGGGTGGTCAGAAGATAGTCCTCCTCGTCCTCCACAAACCTCAAACAATCACACTTCCATCCAATCCAAGACCAGGAAGGCAACTCAGAGTCTGGAAGACGAGACCGAGCTTTTGCAGAATATTTGCGTCTTTCAAGACCTCTTTGTGTTGGACCGTTGACCATGTGAGTCCAAAACCTGCAGTTCCACAGCAGAGCTGCTTCGAAACACAAGATTGGCAGGCCAAATAAAAAGCCTTGATCAAAGGAGTAGCTGAAGATTCTGAGCAGCCCCACGACCCCAGGCAGAGCATCTTCGGGATAGGTCATTTCACGATTGTTATACTCACCGATCAGATCGCTCAGCTGTTGAAAATCGGGTTGCCTTTTCAGTATATTCGTAAACTGGACGAAACGCCCTCCCACTTTGTCATACTTGACATTCCAATGTGGGAGGTCCTCGTGAAACTCTTCACAGCTGCAAACCCAATGAATCTGTCGCCTCCCAAAGATGAGTCGTCTTTGAGACAAGAAATACTCTTGGTATGTCCAACCTCTCCGAAAATAATTGGAAGAATGTGCGTGCGATTGGGCACCTAATACGGGCAGATCCCTAATCACAATTTCTGAGCCATCCAGCCAAGGGAAAATATTATTCAAATCTCGCGGTGCCGAACAGCCTTGAAGACCGGGTAAACCAGTCATACCATCACCATCACTTGCAATAATGGCGAGCTTGGCGGAGGCATAGATTGCTCCCATGTGTTGAAGCTGATGGGCCATGTGATGCTTATCTTCAGGTATAATACATATGGCATCGATCCATAAGTAACGCTCATTAATAGCCCGGACAAGATACATTGCGTCTTTGATAATCTGCAGCCCGGTGATGCCGCTACGAGACAAGCCCCCTGGCTTTTGTAGCTCGTCCAACATATTGAAGCTTATTACAGACCCGGTAGATGTGCCCCATCGATAGCTCAGAGCGACGAACTCCATGGTGCTCTGGCCATGCACTATGCAGTCATTTTCAGTATCAATGAGCCAATCCGGAGTTGTCAACACTGCCTTGTCAAACTGCTGGCACTTTGATTTGTGTTGAGTGATGCACCTATCTTTCCACATGGTGGCAAGCTTTATATCCACCCATGAGGGGTCGATTGCAGTTTCGGTCCGCGCATCATCTAAAAAGGAGTTTCGAAGTAACAATTCGTAGGAATTTCGTGCGCGGCATTTATAATCAAGAACATGAATTCTGGGCAGGGTCCCTGGTTCTCGAGTGAGTTGCAGGCCATTGGCAGGATATCTGCGTCTGAAAGTGCCAGATTCCGTCATCCTGTCGAGCCATTCTTTGTAAGATGCGCTGATCCATTGGGTAATGGGCTCATGCATTTTGCATATGGATTCGCGGCCATCCGGCTGCAAGATGAAGTCGGCCTTTTCCTCGGAGAAGATTCTCTCAAGGCCAGAGCACATGTAGCATCCATCCTCGGGCAGGTCATCAGACTTTTGCCACCTCGCAAATGTTTTGTCTGCTTTATCCCATCTCATGTTGCAAAGACGCTGTGGGGAGAATATTCAAGGTTAGTAAATACGTCGAGATTTGCTCGCAATTTCATATTGGCTCGCCTTCTGTGGGGTTCATGTACGCTTACTATAGGGTACGACAGAAGTGAGAGGAAAACTAATAGAGCCCATTAGCTTGACTGATGCCTAAAATACGCCCAATTTCCTATGCTTGAATACCTAAGGCGGCAAGGATTATATAAACTATGCGGAGGAGAGAGGAGCAGTACCAATAGTCAAGACAGGTTAACCAGGACCAAGTACAAAGCCAGCTGACGGAAATTACTTTGACTGGTTTTGTACTAATTATAATCCAGCATTCACTTTTATTGATTCTCACTATTGAGAACAAATGCACTATTGAGAACAAATGCTACGAGATTGGTCGCAGTTTAGGTCAGACTACTCTATCAGCAAGCGGATTGTTGTGTCACAGGGTTAATTAAAAGCCCTTGTGTCGACGGTCAAAGTTGCAATGAAACGACTTTCTATTACAGTACGACGTTCAAATAATGCCTTTGAGTCTTCATCTGAGCTGATGATTCGATGCGTCGTTATCCTATGACAAAGATGCGGGCAGATTGATGATTGGAGTTGTCACACACTCTCAGCGACATTATTGGACTATAAAATCAACGTGCATTTGGAGATGGCAACTCCGATTCGGCATAAGGCGTGAACTATACTTGATGTGGGCCAGTGGCGCTCATGATGCTCGGTAAGAGATAAAAGCGTCGGCAAGAGATAAGATTCACGACGCACGATTGGCCATGAGGATTTCAAGAGTGTGCTTGATTATAGTGTTACACCAATATTTGTAGGAGCTTCCCATGAGCCATGCCACTTATATTGTCCTGTTTCCCCGCCTCACCTTGACTACAGACAAAATGCTCTTTGGTCAACTACTACTCTTCATATCAACGTTTTACCTCGCTGAGTCTTATTCAACAGGTCTATTCAACTCGGAATTTGCAATAATGGCTTCTAATTCCAGCAATGGCATACAAAACACAACTAAATCTCCAACAAGTATCCATGCGAAAGCCGCAAAATGGGTCGGCAAGAAGTTTGATTCCAAAGGCCAAGTACTGCCATTTCCTGGTAACACGATTCTCTGTCACCTCCCGCTGGATAGCGAGCTTCACAAAGCACTTGCACCAATTCATAAAATACTCCAGAACAGCAGATTCACAAAGTTCTACGCTCTCTTGCCACCATCAAGCTGGCATATGACCATCTTTGAGGGCGTGTGCGACCAAAGACGCAAGCCCGAGGTTTGGCCCAAAGATCTATCGCTCGACGCACCTCTTTCTAGCTGCCATGAGCTCTTTGGAGACAAACTTTCCAAATTTGCCCTTGGCATCCAGACTCCTCTCCATCTGGCCGTCACAGGACTGGTGATGAGCAAAGCTGGCATTCGTCTTGATCTGGCGCCCATTGACGCTGCTGAAGAGAAGCGCTTGCGTGGGCTACGGGATAGGCTTTCTGAGCTGCTGCAAATTCGAGCTGCGGGCCACGATACATACGTCTTCCATTTGGCTCTCGCATATAGGTTCATTCCTATTGGTCATGAAGACGAGGAGGCTCTCGTAACGCTGTTGGAAGAGGGTTACAAGACTATTCCACATGAATTTGAGCTTGGTGTGCCGGAATTCTGCCACTTTGACGACATGTTTGCATTCCACCGGCAGTTTTTTCTTAAAGAGTAATGTTGTTGGTGCATGTTGTGCCAAGGGATTATGATTGATGTCGTTTTGGGAAAACTGTGCAATGATTCTCCCTAATTTTAGTCTATGCTGTTCTAAGACAAAGAAAACATTATGATTCCCTCCCTTTCATGGTATTAATTCTAGGCTTCTTGAACACGGCTGGTCTAGCCATCACCTCGTTTTTAATAATAGGCTTTCGACCTCTTCAAGCACTTTATGATCCGACTTCCACATGAGAGGTAGCCAAGGCGGATACTTGAACCACAACAGCAGCAGCCGCGGTCGGATTATGACATGGAGATGCAAGTGGTGGACTGAGACAATGTCTGGATAAAAGATTTTGCCAATCAAAGGCCGTCTGCCTCGGTGGTAGCCGGAGTGCACTGCAGAGGAAGATATCTCGGGACAGTGCTCTTGAAGGAGACGATTTTTCACGTTATTCATGGATCGCACTATTTTTATAAGAAAATCCCCGTCTTGTTAGTTAAATGATTTGGGGGAAAATACATGTTAATGGTGCCGTATCTTACAGAGATCAAGATGCGTCGAGTTGAGATTTTCAATGTCTCGGGCAGCGTGCAGCTTGGGCATGAGCAGCCAGTGCTTCTGCCCAGCCTGACGGAGATTGTCGATGGCGATGATTTCATCATCCTTTGAAAAGAAATTCATCAACACCAATTGCAAGGTGATGCAGATGGATGGACTCACCTCGTAGACGACGCTCGCGAAATTGGCCCGGTTGCAAAAGATGCAATCGTGCTGAACACGCTCCGTCCACTCCAGATGGCAGAGGTAGTGGATGATTTGCTTCATTGCTTGCATCCCAGGCATCCATGAAAAGGACCAGAAATGGGATGAAAAAGGCTCCATGGTAGGATCGAAAAGGGAGTATGGCAATGAGCCAATTTTATAACCAAACAAGGTTTGATGCAATGCATCAAGCAGTTTGTTGGCAACCTCTGAGAATCACAGGGATACTAGATCCGTGATAGGACTTTTTTTCTGCCGTACGCCTACAGAAATGCCCTGGAGCCTGGAGCGCTATGATTCAAAGAGGCGACGTGGCTGCGCCTCATCAAATGGCCGTATCGGCATCGAGCGGCCCAATGCCTGTGAGATTTGTGAGACCTTGGCACAGGTCGAATCTCTCGATTTCTGACGTTTGACAGCACCTGGGCTAACTCAATACGACGCTGATCTCAGCATCCATCAGCTGCTAGGTTGGAGCATTTGCTTTACCAAAGGAAGGATATCCAAATGTCATTCCAGAGAGCGGATTGCGGTGTCACAAGCTTTCAATCTCCAGCATTCAATGCGGCCTGAACGCCGAGAGCCTGAGCGGATCTGAATCAACCGCAAAGCCACAGGAGTGGAGGCGGCTAAAGGAGGTCGCTCCACAAGACGTAAAGAGACTAGACAACCAACAGCATAAGCAAGCAGAATATGCATGAATTTGGTGAATGAGACAACCAGGGATGAAACAGAGAAAAAAAGTCACAACGGAGAAGAAATGACAGTAAAATTGTATGCTTTCATGATATGGCTTGTCTTGGATATAGCTCATGTGTATTGAAGAATGAAGAACAGTCCAACATTGGGTCTTTATTATAGAGCAGACGGGTTATGCGAAGCTAGCACATGAAGAATTTCAATTTACATCTTTATATGCCTAAAAGACCCGCGGTTTTAAAGCCGTGTAAGTGCAGCAGTTGCCATGTTTGAAACAGAGAAGCCTTCACTTTGCAGTGTCAAAAACCATGCTATACTCTCAAATGGCTTCGCAATAGACTTGACATGGACCAATAACATATTCTCGGGTAATTAAATAATATTCTCCTTGCCATACTCTCTATAAGAATGAATAAAATATAGTTTGTAAAATACCATCTCGCTCTCTCTTCTAATTTGCCAACTTTTTGCTAGGAAAGTATCTGTATCCCAGCAAATTCACCCGCATAGCCCGATTTCTCAAGTCGGCTTCCTCCCAAACCAAAAAACGCTCAAACCCAGACTTCTCAAGGACCCTCTGACTAGCGAGATTGTCCAAGAGGGTGAATGCAATCACCTGCTCCGGCGTCTCTCCGTCTCCCTCCTGCAAACTGCGAGCGTCAACTTCTAATTCTGCTGCTTCTCGGGGCAAATTGCACCACATATCCAACCACCCCTTGACAAACTCAGTCGCCAGTCCCTGGCCCCAAAACTCTTTGCGAAACATGTATCCAATCGCGGGCCAGCCAAACATGGACTTGAATATGTGACATCCGCCAATGCCAATCATCTCGCCCGTTTCTTTGAGACAAATGGCGAAATTGTATGAGGCCTCGTCATTTGGTGGGAGGAAGGGGTTGAGCTTTGGCCGCGTCTCTTCCAAGTCTCTGTCTATTCTCCCCTGTGGATTATTTGCCATGACCTCAGGCTGAGTGCGCAGTATGTGCAGCTCGTGGACATCTTCAGGCACAAAAGCCCGAATAATCAAACGATCTGTGGTGACTGGAGAGCGGCTCGAGTTAGGTGGCAACGGACGAACTGGTATGGTTGTCTTAACTGTTGTCCAGTTCGGCTTAGATTCTGGTGACGACGCCATTGTAGTTCTAGATCTAACTTCTCTGAAATGACTCGAGGAGTATTTTTGCTTTGAACAATACATGTTTTGTTTTGAATCATAAATATCTCTCAGACCTTTTGTTAGAATACCCACGGCAACTTCCAAATATGGCTAAACCCACGCCTTCGTTGCCTTAGCTCTGTTGAGCTGAATACAAGGGAGACACAGTGCAGTAACCTTCCTACACTGTCAATTAGTCAGTTGGGGACCTTTTCCAAGCAAAGAGCTAACACGGATTTCTTTGTTCCGCCAAATGGAAATCCGAGCCTAGCCAGCTCAAAGCATCTTCTAGGCATATCCCATTATAAAGCAAGGAAAGCCAAGGCGGCCTATACCCATTTGAAGTAATTTTCAGCAACGGGGTTAACATGTAAGAAATGGGGAAAAGAATAGTAACGGAAAGTGTCTCAACCCGTTATTCAGCTGCCCATGGAAAGTATCACGGATAGATTCTCCCGTCATTCTCCCGTCATGGACTGTTTACCAATTGAGGAATTTTTTTTTTAAGTTTTCAATCAAGTGAAGCCACACCCATATGCATAAATAAAAGCTCCGAGTCTCCCCAAGCTAGAGATTCGTATCTAGCACATGAAAACAGACTATCCAGCTACTTGAATGTCTAAAATGGCTACAGTAAAAGGAAATTGTAATTGTGGTTCCATCACAGTCTCTCTCCATGAGACTCCTTCAAAGACTATTGCTTGTCATTGGTACTATTAGCATCTTTTCTCTCTCCTTTTTTTACTCGGCACTAAGGCTAACCAGAAGCAGCCTCAACTGCCGGCGCGCAGGTGGCCGTAGGCACTCCAGCCAAATTATATAACGTTCAAGCTAACATTTGATAGCTTACTCTATCAACTATGTCGTCGATGAGTCCAAAGTCGGAGTTGATGATGCGGAAAATACGTTGACCGAATACAAAGACTACAACACAGCCTCGGGAAACTTGGCAAGAGTGCGTCAATACAAACCACCGAAACGATGATAATACATACAAAAGCTTTGCTGACAAAAGCATCTTCACCAGAGGCGGTTCTGCCAAGCATGTGGAAGGTGAGATTTGTAACTCATTGTATTATGCTATCGAATTCAGAGATACCCTGCACTAACGCCAAGACAGTCCGGTTTACACCATTGACATCACCATGCCAGGAAAACTCTTAATAAAAGCATCGCTCTTTGATGATATCATTACGGAACGATTCAATGTGTTTTCGGACCGCAAGATAAGTTGGTCTAGCTAAGACAATTTCTGCTAGATGGTGGCGATGGAATGGGGCTCTAGTATCACCATAAGTTAGTAGTCATGATAGAATACAGCCACGTTTTATATTGCCGAGCTATCTCCGGATTCAATTACCGTATTTTCTATAAAAGAAAACGTTTTAAATTCTTTCCAAAGCCATTCTAATTGCAGGTAACGGAGAGGCCGAATTGTTAGTGTCTTGTCACATGATGGGTCTAGTAATTTAGCTTCCGACATTTCGGTGCCCAGCTAAAGCGTCATAGACATTAGTCAGCACCTCTATTCTCGTTCCAGCTTGACGAATTCCAGCTCACTCAACTCTTTATTTTTCCCGATAGCTTCCCGACAACTTGTTTGGAAACAAATAACGCCTATGATGTGATTGATTGATTGGTTGATGGAAAGTGAAACTGTTTTACAAAAGCGGAGGAACAATGGGCTTGCAAGCTAATTCTCGGGACACTCGCATCGTCCCTTGTGAGAGCACGGAAACCCTCAACATTTCGCAAAACATTGGTAAATTTCCTCTGCTAGGTTCATATTTCGACGTTGCTGAAACTAATTGCTTCAAGCAAACGGCACTTTTAGCAAAGATGACAGCTCCAGCTCACGCGTCAGTCATGCCGCAAACAAGCCTCTTCAGTTTGTCACGGTAACATCGGCAAATCAAAAGGATGACAAGGACATATCGAGATTAGTTCGCACCCAAGTCATGAAGGACTACTTCTGGAAGCAAAGAAACCCGGAGAGCACCGATCAGGCAGCGAGAGATCATCCCACGAATCCACAGCAATACAAGGGGAGGTTTCGACTCAACTCACAGCCAAACAAAACAAAGCCCAAAACAAGCACCAAGAAAGACAAGAGCCGAGGCAAAAAGACTGATGATTTGGTTAGAGCTCAGAGAGGGCGCATCGTGATGCCCAGGGGCCCAATTAGCGATCTGAGAGTTTACGATCCGGATGGTTTCTTTGCGAGTACGCCAGCGTGCATGTTGGGCGGAAGTTTGGACCATTTCGATTCATTCGATCTGAGACTGAAACCGGAGAGCTTGAAGCTAATCTACTATTGTAAGTGGGATCTACTCAGACCAGAGCAATTACCCCAGCATGGCCCTTGTGTTGCTATTACTGACATTGCCCTATAGACAAACAAAGCTATTCCAAGGACATTCTTGCCATCAATGTGGGTGGAGGCTACTGTCTGTTTGATGCCAGAGAGCACCGAGCCCTATTCCACGCCATCCTCTATCTAGTCGCCCTCGATTTCAACCTCAGGCGGGGATTTACCGACGATCTGGGCTGTCTCTTTCATTCATCAGAAGCATTCAGATTGATCAATGAGCAAATCCGGGAAGGAATCATTGAGGACGCGACAATTGCAGCGGTTGCATTGATTGCTTTAAAAGAGGTACGATTCCGGTCATTCTCATTAGGGGGCAGTTTGGCCATTTCACCTGCTAACATCCAAGTCTATACAGAATCTCGCTGGGATGTTTGACATTTCTTACATGCACATGCAGGGTCTCAAATACATGGTTGAGAAAAGAGGAGGAATCCAGAACATTAAAGGCATCCATCGTGGAGTAGTCATATGGTGTGTTCCTGAAGTAAAAACTCCATACTCTCAGACAAACTAACACAGTTTCCAGGGCCGACTTTTGCAACTCGAGCGTCTGGAATTGCCCGCCACAGTTTCCGCATAGCTCCATTTCCACAAAACAAGACGTTGAATTACCATCCCAATCCACATCTAAAGACGGTCTCTCAGATGCCATTCTCGGTATCGAACCGCAAATCGCCCCTCTGATTCAATCACTCCGAGATATATCTGCAGCAAAAGACTTGAACAGCTCCATCGCCCAGAGCAAAAAAGAAGCGAGCAACCTCGTCTACGACATTGAGTACAAGCTACATGTTCTTCAGGCTGGTTATTCAGACAGTCGTTCCGTCTCTAATGATGTCGTTCCCCTGTGCGTCGCGCTGAACATTTATCTCTACCTAGCTATACGGGAGCTTCCCGCCAAGGCTCAGATGATCCACAGGCTGATAGATCGACTGCGAATCACATTCAGCATGCAGCCCATGCAGTGGTGGGCCTCTCAACAGCAGAAGAACCAAAGCTGGATATTATGGACGTTGTTCATCGGATACGGAGCAGCCGTGGAAATCAACAAAGGGGAGTGGTTTGCGCAAGCGCTCGAGTCAACATATGCCAACTCTGGGATCCAGAACTTGGACGGACTCCGCGAGGTTCTCAAGAGTGTCTTGTGGCAGGAATCATGGTGTGAGCACTATTTCAAGAAATTGAGAGCCCATCTTCAAGATTGATTGCGATGAGTTGCACCGCTGAGAAGAGAGGAGAAGGACGGTGAGTCGAGGCATCTGCCTCCAAATATTTATTTGAGTTTTAATGCTTCTAGACAACTTGTGGCAACGATTTGGCAGGCTTGGGTATAGCGCTTTTATGCAGAATTTCACATCATTTCATCTTTATACACACACATCACATCAATGCTGATGACGCATATTGGACGTGGTGATCATTTCGTTTCCGCCCTTTTGATATTCATCCACAGCTGTGACTGAGAAAAGACACCATGGTTGAAGACTTTCCAAGGTTTGGTGGGGTCGCGGAGCGTAAAATCGAATCGTCGAATGAGCTAACCAAGGTGAAATGATTCTTGATTAGCAGGTCATTAGACAAATGCAGGAGACACAAAAACCTTACCTCGACAAAGACTTTGTTTAGTTCAATCAAGGCAATTCCCCTTCCGAGACAAAGCCAGCGTCCATAGCTGAAAATGAGGTCCAGAGTGCCCTCCATCTCTTTAACCTTCTCTGGTGAACCGTTTAGCCATCGATCTGGTCGGAATTCTAGCGCATCTGCGCCCCAAATGTCTTCACGCCGCATAATGGCCCAGATGCTGTACCCGACTCTCGTTCCCCCGGGAATGAAAGCGCCGTTCCAGGTGTCTCCCTGAGGCGGAACCTCCTTCGACATGAGGGCCGCGATTGGGGGGAATATCCGGAAGCCCTCTTTGATGACTGCTTGCAGATACGGCAGGCTCCTGGCTTCATTGTCACTGATGATGTCGCCGGCTATGTCGGCCGCAGCAATCTCTTCTCGAAGCTTGCGCAGAATATCGGGTTTTGAGCACATATGGAGCATGGTGGATCTGATTGCTGACGCGGTGGTGTCAGACCCGGCAGCGCTGGTCTCGAGTGATCAGTAATAATAATCAACCGCGGCAAACAAAGAAGAATGCGGCCGCTTACATTTGCAGCAGAATTTCCGACTCGGACTCTTTTTGGGTGAGACCGTGTCGGATGAATGACCCGAGCATGTCTCTCTCGTCTTTGACGTCTGGCTTGAACCGCTCTGCTGCCACGTCTTTCGCAATGCTGGGAAAACGATTCAATACGGCATCAGTACCTTTGTTCTCTTCTCTTCTTTTGGATGTAAGATATCCCGGGGGCGTCAGCTCTACTCACCCCATTATTCTGCCAAATCCAAGCCGGTCCTTTGTAGAGGGGAGTACCCCCTTTAATATCGGTGAGTTTAGGAGCTTCAGCAGCCAAGGGAACACGGTTACCACCATGACGAGGGGGAGATTCTTCTCCGTCGTCTTGATGTACTCGAACATGTCTGAATCAGTCTCTACGAACCCAAATGGCGCTCCATACGCAATATCCGAAATGACATCCAGGGTGAAATACTGGACTTTGCGACCGAGATCCAAGGATTTTCCTTCGTCAGCGTATTTGCCCAACAGTTTCAAGAATTCGCGGACGTTGTTGTCCATTTTTGGCTCTATGTTGTCCACGTCACGGCCAGCATACTGGGGATTGAGCAGTTAGTTTTCTTCTCAACGTTTACCACAAAGAGAGAAGCCACGAAACATACGCCTGCAGCCAGCTTGGATCGTAACATGGAGTGGGCGCCCTCATCTCGCGTCGATAGGCAATTGTCTGTGGTGGGATTGAATCGCATGCCGTCGTACCAACTGGAGCGGCGATACTCGGTCTTCACATTGCACATGTGTTTGACAAAGGCAGGGTCGTCGGTAACGAGGTCATTAAGTCCGACGCGGGTGATTGTTCCTGCAAGCAACCAACAGAAAATTAGCTGCATTGTCCATCAATGACCTTAATAATAACCTTATGCACCCAGGATCCGCCTTTAGCTAAGCTGGGCAGATCAAGAGACGGTGCGTGCGATTGCAAAATACTAACCGTATTTTTGCGTCACCTCCCAGAAGTCGAGATAGGATCTGCCGCTATCAACTGATGCAAAAAGCCACAGATTTGAGATCTTGGCCATCAAGGGCCCGTCGAAATGTCGAAGCCGGTAGTATTGCCGTGCCGAGGACAACAAGAACCATGCAGATGCCGCTGCCAATATGAAAAGAACGGCATGACCCCGAGAAACATTTTGCGCAATTTGGCCAAGAAAGCTCATGGATGAGTAAACATGATCGCGCAGCTGCGTTGACTGGCTGAGTATCGCGGAGAAGGCGACAAGAGCGGCTTCGAAAGACATTTCATGATAGGAAAGAGAGGAGAATGCGCAAGTACAAGTTTCGGTGAGGCGGACCTATTTTTCATCGTCGCTGGAAATCTCAGCCCCAAACTCCTCCTCATTCCACGTGCAGCATTTGCCGAGCTTCTTGGCAATGGAATGAAATGAAGAATAGCAAACAGAATGGGAAACAAACGATTTTAACCATCAAAGCATTACACGTCCCCACAAGCTGGGCTTGCTTTTCAACCAATGTCCGACATACCCGACTTGAGGGTGACAGCAACGTTTTGGCGGGGAGGGTGTCGTAATATAAAGCAGGGGGGCTGATCTTGCTTGTCGTGCAGCGCAACCTCAACAAAAGGCAAAGTGTAACGACTTTATCTGCAAGGGGAGAGCCAAAAACCCCGCAAGATTTGCTCTTCAGCGGTTGGTTTGTTTAACAATAGCCGACCTTTTTTTCTTTTTTTTTTTTTGCCTCTTCTTTCTGAAACGACAAACGTCATAACTGGTCGGCTTCAAAAGCTCCCTATGATTCATTCATTGGAGCACAGTCAGCACGGCAACTAAGCCCGGTTCAGTAATCGACTGTTTTCTCCTTGGAGCGGTTTGCTTCGTTTACTAACGCGAGCAAGGGCTTCAGGCATTTTGGGTGGGACAAGCAACCCTCCTCTCTGTCGAGTGACAGTCAAGCCACCGGGCTGATAATAGCCCCGAGCCATAGGGCAGGCATATTTGCGTGGATGGAAATAGAATTCTATCAGTCACTTATTAGTCGTAAGCACCATATGCTACAGCTAGGCCCCCCTTGAAAATAACGCTACCCATCTCCAGACTAGTGGGCCGCCAGATAGTTTTTGCTTGCTCGAGGCTACGGAGTACTCCGTT
Organism: Trichoderma brevicompactum; assembly: GCA_003012085.1. Taxonomy (NCBI): domain Eukaryota; kingdom Fungi; phylum Ascomycota; class Sordariomycetes; order Hypocreales; family Hypocreaceae; genus Trichoderma; species Trichoderma brevicompactum. Next base: position 108,732 of record PXNZ01000076.1, read on the forward strand.
TAATTGGGTGGAGAGCTCAGGTGGAATCGGTTGGCCGATGCTTATTCGAGCATGGATTTGAGTAACGGGGCGGATGGGGGCGGATTTGTTAGCTTCAGAGCTGTCAGAATTTGGAGAAACGTCAATCGACTCGCAAAAGAAGCCTTCTTGGAGTCGTGATGAAACAAAGTCTGGAGTTTGGATTACCCATGACATAACCGGTGCTGGGAGATTGTAGTAAATTTATCTCTTTATCCTTTAATAATTATACAATCTCCTACATCTATTCAAGTCTCTTTAAATACTAAATGCAGTATCTTGTACTTCTGCGGCTACTTTGCCTTTAATCCGTTCATCTTCCATCTTGCTTCAAAGATACGCCATCATTTCCTCCTTTGTCCAATTTCTAAAACCTGATTAGGAAATGCAATACTTTGATATCTGTTTGTCGTCTAGACACCACTCGTAGCTCATGCTATCCTAACATCTTACACAGGCATGCAGTATATATTGCGGTATGTCTTTTCCATAAGTTCATAAACTAACAAGCTATTGTCCTCATATCCTACAAAGCTAGAATGGATTTGAACACACGCTCGAGCACACAAGTAGTGTCATTCACTATGCTCTGGCTTCTCCACGCAATAAAGTTGTCCGGGCGTACAAGGACGCAGCCGCTCTCCTCTACTTCCCGCAGTCTGTACCAGTCATTGAATACGGCTTCATACTCGAGACCGTAGCCGATGGCATACACGGCGATTGTGATTTTCAACGCTTGCTCCACGTACCGCGCGGCATTACGCCACGCATCTCCTCCGTGGCTAATAAAGAGCGTGAATCGTCCGTGACCTGCTAGATCGAGCGTTGAGACTTGCTCTTGCGGAGTAGCCGTATTCAGCCACGCATGGGGCAATCGCATACCAGGAAACGTATGGGGCTCATAGTACAGAACGGGGTTAGAAGGCAAGGGTGGCTCATCTCCCGATCCCTCGAGGAACACAGCAGCAGACTGGTATCGTTGGTTCATATCTGAGCCCAAAGCCAAGAATTCATGTGAAGTGTAGTTGATTGCTCGCATGAGTTCACGTCGCCTCGTACGACCACTCTCTGAATCCTCTTCCAACACACCAAGCTCCTTCTTCCTCTCCTCGAGCGACGGTTTCAAGAAGCCAAGGGCGTCGAATATCGGCTTATGTTCTCGCAAAGATGAATTGGCCCTTGGGGAAACTTGGTTAGTCGTGGTGCGGTTTGATCTTATGCGTCTTTGTGTTACCTTGCGACGACTCCGGCTCCAACAGGTTGACGCTCGATTGTATAGCTGTCCAGAAGGGCAGGCCCTGCTAATCCTATGTTTAAGGGTAGGCACATGTTAGTATATAGTAGTTTCATAGTCCACAGAAATGATCTGGTGCCCTTTACCTTTCTCGACCAAGTTCAACTTCCAGGCAAGATTGGCGGCGTCCTGGGTGCAGGTATTCGCCCCGAGGCCATTCATCGGCGGATGGCGATGTACAGCGTCTCCAAGGCAATATCTATAGCCCATTAGAATCAACAGACATGGGGGGTGATGAGTGGGAGATTGTTATTACATATTGCCTTTGCTGTATAATTCGGCTACTGTGTCATTAATGATCCATTTGTCAACTCGACTAATCTCGACCGGGACGGACTGATCCCCAATGACCTCGTGGACATGGCATTTGACTTGCTCTAGAGTTGGCATAAATTCCGCCGGACAGCTCGGCTTGTACATCATGATGATGAGCCATTCATACCAAGGCTTTACCATGCGTACAATCGACCACCAGGCAAAATCTGGGTAGTCTGCATCAGGCCGGATCACATAGTGCAGATTTCCGACTCGATTCTTCATCAAATGGGAAAGGTCCGCGCGAACAAGGACGTTGAGAGCTATGCCCTGGCTAGGCTGCACCGCCATGGGAAGACCAAGCTGTCGAACGATGGAACTTTTAGCTCCGTCGGCACCAAACAGGTATTTAGTTTTGATGGTGTATAGTTTGTCGAAAATGATATCTCGCACAGTCACAACAATGACACCGGCTGTTGAGTCATCGAAAGAAACAAACTGTGTTCGAAATCGACAAGGAAAGCCATGCTGTGAAGCGTATCGAAGGAGGATAGGCTCCGTTAATGTTTGAGGGATCTCCAAGTGTGAGCATGGGCTACTCATTTGAAACTCGCCCTGAAGACTGCAATTAATAATCATGCTTTCTTTTCTGTGGTTGAAAGGATCGTACCCCTCGTTGTAGATCTGATCCCCAGGACGTGATACGGCCAAACTCTCTTCCATTCATAGTCTCGCACCAACGCGTGAGGCCCTTCTCTGGGCCCGAGTAACCATTTCTCATGAATTCCTTCTCCATGTCGGGGTCTAGGTCGCGGATACACTCTAAATCGCGGTCAGCCGGCGCTTCTTGTTATGCAGAGGTAGACTCACCCATCGCAGGTTGGTTAATTATATGTGCGCGTGGGGTGTTCGCCGACGACGGAGCAGAGCTGATGATCAAACCTTTGAAGCCTGGAAATGTTACAGCTACCATTTAGACGTGCTTTCGGACAGGAGTAGTAAAGGGTGGTTAAACGCACCATATTTACCAAGGAAACATCCCAAAGTCGCCCCAGCCGGGCCCGCCCCAACGATTAAGAAAGTCAGCGTCAGGGAATCATCGCCGCTCGTATCACCGCGCAAAGGAAGATTGCTTTGAGCCATTTTCGAAGGCCTCAATATCACATACGAGAAATTTTAAAGACGCTGAGGCAGAGTAGCAGTGGAATTGTACTCTCGATCATTGCATAGTTGTTCTTGTACATATACGTAGCCTTCCGATGCGAGGCATCCCTATATCGTATGACTTTACCATTCAGTAGAATAACATCTTATTCAACATTACGTTGCCACTAGGGTGGGGGAATCAGGTAATAGCTACAGAGCAAAAAGTTTGTAGAAATTTAGGCAAATTCGATAAAGCCCTGGGTTAACGCGGATCGGAAGATTCCGACCTTTCCGAAATTCATCACCTGCTACATCATATTCGAGCTTTCACGACTAACAGTCTTGAAGTAGTTCTAAGTTTGCTTACCATTTCATTAATCAGTGGTAATGGCTTCATTAATAATGGCTTGGCAATCTACCAGGGGTGCACACTGAGACGACGTCTTCACTTGCTACACATATATCATCCAGATCAACTACGCCCAACACTCCAGTCAGTCAATACCATTGTCAGGCAATTTTCGGCCATTGTGTAATCACAGAGAATCATCATGGCGGACAAGCTTATTTCTTCGTTCGCGGCTCGACGCTCTGTGTATCAGCTCTCAGCCGAGACCGACCTCTCGGTTGGCCGACTGGAAGAGATAATTCGAAACGCTCTTTTAACGGTACCATCAGCCTTCAACACTCAAAGCACACGTATTGTTGTGCTTGTTGGCGATCATCACCAGAGACTCTGGAACATTGTCAAAGCAGCCGTTGCCCCGTTCGTGTCAGGGGACCAAGCCACCAGTACCAATGCCAAGATCAAGGGGTTTCAAGGAGCCTACGCGACAATTCTGTTCTTTGAGGATCCTTCGCCATACGAGCCACTGGGTTCTTTCAAGATGTATGCGGACAAATTTGAAGGCTGGCGTGAGCAGGCAAGCGGCATGCACCAGTTGCTTATTTGGTCGGCCCTTGCTCTGGAGGGAGTAGGCGGCAACCTGCAACATTACAATCCGATTATTGATGACGAGGTGAAGAAGACTTGGTCTATTCACTCGGACTGGAAGTTGTTGGCCCAGTTGGTTATCGGGAAGCCTGTCGGAAACGCACCTGCAGAGAAGGAGAAGAAGCCCGTTGAAGATCGTTATGTCATTCACTCTTAAAACGACAAGCTAGGAGCTGAGCGGTATAGATATGATTGAATACTAGTAACATCTGAAATAAAAGGATTTGCAAGTTTTCATGTTTCAACAGTTATTCATTGAATTGTGAAAACGATGCTACGATACAGGCTACATGATCTACTAGCCGCTATTTCATTTTCAATAGATTAGAAGCCTAAATGTCTACACGAGCCTGTTCTCCTAGCCATGCCCGCCGTATCATCTTCTGCACTGAATCTCTATTGAGTGGTCGAGGGTTCCAAAATGAGGTCATCATCAGATTATCCGTAGCCAGCTCAATGTCCTCCTCCTTCATACCCAGAGCCTTCAGACTCGATGGAACTCCCAACTTGGACAGTAATCTGTTCAGTCCTTGAATGGCATCCCCATCACTATGTGGAATGATTTCTGCAAGGTCCTTCATGACTTGCGGAATATCAGGCGCTGTGTAGGCGAGCGCATGAGGCAGGATAATGGTGTGGGTTTCGGCATGCGGTAAGTTGAAAGTCCCGCCTAGAACATGACAAAGTTTATGATGGAGGGCGACGGTTGTCATTGCTAGACATTTGCCGCATAACCAAGCGCCGAGTAGAGCCTCTGAACGGGGGCCAATTGACTGAGAGTTGTCCATCACTCCAGGCAGCGAAGAGGCCAAGGATCGAATTCCCTCGAGGGCAAATATGCGAACAATCGGACTCGTATCTTTTGCATATAGAGCCTCGACTACTTTGGCGTCAATAAGTGCACACAATGACTTGTTCTAGTTTCCACTTACCGGCATGCGCCATTGCATTAAGGCCACTTGTTGCACTCATGCCCGTGGGCAGACTTAAAGTGAGATTGACATCGTAGATGACTACTCTGGGAATCGCTGCCCGGTCAACACGAGTCACCTTTTGGTGATTGTTGGTTTCACCCACGATGGGTGTCATCTCGCTTCCAGCATATGTTGTTGGGATGCAGATGTGAGGCAAGCCAGTTCGAAGAGATAATGCTTTGCCTAGGCCAACCGTACTTCCACCACCGATTGATAAGAGACAGTCCGCATTTGTCGTCTTCGTATATACCAGTGCCTCTTCTGTGACATCGGTTGGGGTGTGCATTGTGGCACGGGTGAAAGAACCCGCAACGTGACCATTCAGTATCTGGGTAAGATCTTCAACGGCCGTGGCTTGTTGGGGAGTTGTCAACAATAATGGTGCTGTACAGCCAAGCACCGCAACCTCAGTGGCTAGCTTGGCGAGAACGCCTCTGCCAAACAAGACTCTCTGGCTACTTTCATTGTATTCGAAATTTCGCGGTTCAACGTCCATTTTTGCGACTGGCAGCTGAATTATTGGGGGTAGTATGGCATGTGAGTTAACACATGAGAATTGATGCTGTCATGCGCTGGATATTTTGTGTCCTTGGACCTATTTCAGTTTTGGCAGCCGACCTCCGATGCCGAACCCGTCACTCATCTAATCCCGGCTTGGTAAACAGTCCATTCAGCTCAGTGCTTGCTGCTGAATTATCAAGTGATTTGCAAGCAGGCGTATTCTTTTCTAGATTACATAAAGATGGCTCAGCAGTTGAAGCTGAAACAGCGGAGCTTGGTATATCGGAAGCGTTCCGATAGCATTCCGGAGTTGAATTTCGAAACAAAGTTATATGGTACGCCCACTGACTACTGATCGTGTACTGCATCAAATTCAAGCATCATTACCTTTCAATATAGGCAAAATGGAGTCCAGTCTAGAAGAATTGACCGCCGAAAACTTGACCCCCCATGTCATCAAGGTATCCACGGAGAATGTCAAGAACGAAAGGCTTATTGAGTTGGTTACCGGCTTGATACAGCACTTGCATGATTACGTTAAAGAAGTTAAGCTGAAGCCAACGGAATGGGAGGCGGCTATCCAATATCTTACTCAAGTACGCAAATGCTCATGCGGTACTGCTTTTGTTCATGTGCTGATATACAAGCTCAACCCAGGTTGGCCAAGACTCATCACCTGATAGGCAGGAGATGATTCTGCTGTCTGATGTTCTTGGAGTGTCTGCACTGGTTGACACCATAAATTCTGCGCAGGCAAAGGCTAGCTTGGCAACAGAGTCATCTGTCCTCGGGCCCTTCCATTCTGAAGACACGCATACCCTTGCTAATGGGCAATCTATCGGCTCCCCTGGAGTTATAGGAGAGCTTATGCTCATACACGGAACAGTGAGATCCGTCAGCGGTGCCCCAATCGAGGGCGTCGCTGTAGATATTTGGGAGACGAACGGGAATGGGCTCTACGATATGCAAGACCCCAATCGCGACGGACCCAACTGCCGGGGCATATTCCAAACTGATAGCCAAGGTCGGTATTATCTGGTAGGCGTCAAGAGCGTCAACTACGACATCCCCACCGATGGGTCCGTTGGACTTTTGCTTAACATGTTGAAGCGGAATATCACGCGTCCTGCACATGTGGTATGTACGGCTACTAGCAGTAGATGTAGCCAATTGTTAACGCTGCGCAGCATTTTCAGTTGAAGCATCCCCGTTATCTTAATCTTACGACGGCGTTATATGCTAGCGACAGCCAACACATCACTTCAGATCCAGTCTTTGGTGTAAAGAAATCCCTTGTCAAGAGCATTCAGTGGAGTCATGACCCAGCCACGCTTATCAATGAGTTGCATTTGCAGACAGCTCTCCAACAAATGAAATGGGATGGGAAGGGGCTGTGGGTTCTACACCATGAGTTTGTCCTGCTAGAGAAATAGAAACGTTTGTAATGGAAACTCGTCAAGATGTCCAAGATTGAATCGTCGGTCAAGGGGACACATAGTTATTTTAGCATAAGGAAAAAAATATTCAACAAAAAACGCTGTAAACAAAAAATAAAGACGCCTATTCTTTCATTACTTAGTGATTGCGTAACGAAATTGCGTTTGAGAATCCGTTGTCCGAGTTTACAGCCTTATTCGGTGACCGTAACCTCAATATTTCAATGATACTTGAGGGAGAGAAACACGCACCCAAGCCAACACATAAGATGGGGTGCGGGGGGGTGTATAGAGATCAACGAGAGCATCTCTTAATGCCACTCACGCCTCCGTTACGGTAATGACTGTGCTACCATGAATGTTTTCAAACTTCTCAGTTGCCAATAGATTTTCAAGGAATTGAGGCTAGTATTCTGTCTTTAGTGCCATCGTTTAATAATGCCCATCGAGGTATCAACTTATAACACAGATTGAGAGTTTCTGCGACGAAATCTAAGAGCATATTGATAATCCACCGACAAGTTGAATTCCCTGCCAATGCCAGGATTTCAGACTACTTCTTGCTACCAGAACCATCATACATAGTGCTTCTCCCTGCCATGACTGCTTTGAAAGAAGGCTGGTCAAACGCCATCTTTCCATACTCTTTCAAGGAATCAGGAACAACGAAATCGCGGCCTACGTCCTGAAGGCGAAGAATCATAACAACCAAGTGGGCGTCAAGCTCCGTCGGTTGCTGCTGACCAAAAAGCCATGGGCCATCGCTAGGGTTTAGCAGCGTGGCGGCCTCTTCCAAGTACGCCTGTGCCTTGTCCAACTCTGCTTGTGTCTTCTCAGCTGTGAGAGCATTAACCTTGTCTCGACGCAGGCTATAAACATCACCAGATTAATAATATGTCAACCATGTTAGATGGCACTTGACTCTTACATTTCAAGCTTATACTCCAATGCCTCTCTATACCTAACACTTATGGACTTGTCTTCAAGGCGCTTCAACGCAGCATCGGCGAACCCGGAAGCAAGCTTAGGACTGCCCTTGAAAGAGAGGGTGAAAAAATTCATCTCGTGCATCTTGTGTACCATCTCGTGGATTTTAGCCGCGTGCTTGGGGGGTAGAAGCCCCGGATATCTCGCAGCAATGTACTCGGAGATTGCAGTCGTTTGAGACATGGGGAAATCGAAAGCAACATCGCTTCCGAGAACCGGAACCTATTGAAATTCCCAGTCAGCTTTGCCTTGTCTAGAATCTTGGTAGAAATATACTTGGCCATTTTTGTTGACGTCGCAGAGATACCATTCGCTGAATTGTTCTTCTTGGAAGATATCGATCTCCTTCAAGCCGATATCCATCCGCGATGATTCGTCCTTGGGCTCACCGCGAATGTCAACCAACCATCGCATCATCAATGAGCAAATCGAGAAACGATTGTAATAAAGCGTGTACGGAACACCATTCTCAGATTTGGTTGCCATGCTGGACTACTTGAAAATTGGAGGTGGGTATGCAAAGGATTCCAAGCTGGCCTGATTGGTTCTAGGTGACTTCTGGTAGTGTAAAGACCATCATTCAACTACATGCGTTGGTGATTCACTTATATTTACTGTTGCGCTTTGTGTATACTTGCAACTATTCACTCCTATTCCAAGGCGTTGTCGGAACTATTCCGCCCACGTTACACTGGAGACTACTGCCTCCAGTCTGCAAGGACTTCCAAGGTTGACTTATTCATCGAGCAACAAACGTATTACACATCCATCATAATAGATGCGCAATTATATAAGACTTATTAATAGCATTTCGCCGCCTCGCGAATGGTCCTCACTCCTCTCATGCATGTCTCGGAATCGGAAGGTTCCAAACCTTGCTTCCCTACCCTAATGGGCAAGTGACTGAAGTATGACACATTAAATGACTTTACCGCAGCTTTTCATTGGGCTTGGGCAATAATACTGGCCACCCTTGTAGACGCTACCTCAGCGATCGGCGCTCATCGACAACTCTGTTGCAGGCATACCAACCTGTGGAGACTTGTTTCCAAGCTACGACGATGTCTCTCGGAAACAGCATGTATGTGTTTGAAGCTTTTGAATATCATTTTGGTATGATTCGGAATGTAAATAATTGCATGGGTTCATTGGTGGCATACAATCATACAATAGACAAGAAGAAACATTTGTTGTAGAGTTTCATTAAGAAATTCAATCTTTCCTACCCATTACTCGAAACTCCTTCCAAAGACTAAATATCTTGAGCACAATGGCTTCCTATAGCACTACTATGCTCCCGCTCGTATTATTGTCTTGTAGCCTGGTCTGGCTGCTGCTTTGGATCTTTGTTCATCCTTTACGAAAGATTCCCGGTCCTTTTTGGGCTCGCAGGACTTCTTTGTGGAAGGTGTATCACGTTTACAGGCGAGATTTGGCGTTTAGTGTACAGAAGGCACACGAAAAATATGGCCCTGTAATTCGAATTGGTCCCAATCATGTCAATTTCCAAACTAGAGATGCCATTGAGCCTATCTACAAATCTGGGAGTTCTATGCCTAAAACGAAATTCTATGATGCATTTACAGCACTGCATCCCAATCTCTTCAGCACTCGTGATGAAGAGGTACAAACTCTCGTTGGTTTAGATGCAACATAGAGGATGCTAATTGGTGCCTAGTTTCACAAGATGCGAAGGCGTCAGATGTCGCACAGTTTCTCCATGGCAACGCTGCTCAAGTTTGAGGGTAGATTTGGAAAGCATTTGCACCGCTTGTTCGCTAATATCGAGCAGCAACCAGAGGGGCAAGTATTTGATCTGAAGCAAAGTGTGGCATGCTATGCATACGACGTTATAAGTGACCTAGCATTCGAAAAGGATCTGAATACCCAGAGCAACCCAGCGGCCAATGAGTTGCCACCAATTCCTGACCATATCCTCATTGGCACAATGTATGGTATGGTATCGTCTCTGCTTCCTTATAGCATACGAATGGGAAACAAACTACCCATTCCGAGCCTTCAAAAGCTGCTTCAGTCGCGAAAGCTGCTTAGCCAGAAAGCTTCTGAGTACGTCAATAGTGCCATTGAGAATCACAAGGCAGGAGAGAAAGAAACTCTGCTAGACAACCTCTTGGAGGCAAAAGATCCCTCAACAGGAGCACCATTGACGCCAGCAGAAGTTAGCTCAGAGGCCTTTGCCTTTCTGTACGTTGTAGAGAACCACCAACAACGAAAATGCCACTAATGGAAGAATACAGGGTTGCAGGAGCACATACCACATCTGCCACGTTAGGGCTTCTATTCTATCACCTCCTCCATAACCGATACGCTGCTGAGAAACTCACGGAAGAACTCACAGCAAATGTACCCCTATACAACGAAGGCGGGAAAGAAATTTCATATTCGGGACTCGAGAGCAAACTACCGTATACCATGGCATGCATCAAGGAGAGCTTCCGCATCACACCAGTCTTTACAATGCCATTGCCTCGTCTCGTTACAGACCCCAATGGCGTTGACATCCACGGTTTCCATATTCCACAGGGGGTAGGCTATAATCAGAAAGGAACATTATACGAGACATGCTGACTTTCTGCAGACAGCCGTTTCAATGGTGTCACAGGCTCTACATCATGACCCGCATTTCTGGGGAGGCGATCATGATCAATACATCCCTGAAAGATGGCTTGAAGGTGCCATTTCGTTCAATGAGATCATGCCTTTTGGCATCGGACACCGGGCTTGCATTGGCAGAAACATTGCAAGCATCAATATTCTCAAAGTACTTTGTGCTCTTTGGCGCAATTTCGAGATTGTTCCAGTAGACAAATATGAAAAGTTGGAGATGAATAGCCTGGGTGTTGATGAGAAGAAAGGGCCACTCTTGTGTACAGTACGAAAGCGACAGATGTAGTGTCATGGCCCATAGAGAGCTACCTTGTAATCATGGAAATACAAATTGAACAATATAATCCTTGGATAATCACGGTATATTTAGACCCCCGCCGATGTTGAGTGGTTGGTTCCCGGGGGGATTGTTGAGACCTGTAAGAGCAGGACTCGGAATACCTCGGAATGCAGTAAGAGCACGGCTATTTCCCGTTGCAACGAACTTTAGCGGTCCTACAGCGATTACAGGCATTTGGGACGTATCGATTGCGTTTCCGGGCCGTAGAAATCTTGGGCATATTGGCAGATAAAGTGGTTAGAATGGCAATGGTTTGTCACAATTTACCTATTGGTGAGAACTAAGGAGGCTAACAAAGCAAGGTTCAAGGACGAAAACCAGCCTTTGTGATCGGAATCGCTCTCACTCTCGCTTTTTGTAGTCCGTCCGATGTACCGACATATGCGGAGGATCGCCAAGAAGAGGCCATTGTGGGCTTGAATGCTTGAAGGGAAACTGGAGTTGCTGATAGCCTCGTTTGGCGTCTCAGAGATCTAGACAATGGAGGATTAGCGGGCGTTGCTCGATGATGGGGGAGAGAACCGGTGTAGTAGAAATACCAGCAGTATTTCACCATCGAATGCCGGATATGCCGGATATTTTCGCCATGAAGAATGAAAACAAGTTGACTTTGAGAGCGATTTGATACGGAAAAGTTGAAGTACTCTGTGCTACGTGAAACTCCTCAATGCTCAGCAGTTAGTCAGCAAGTATAGCTCCCAAACTCTTCGCGTTATTCTCGTCAAGGAATACCCGGAATCGCACCTACTTCTGGAGATGCATTGGGTATCTGACTACAATAGCTTATTTGGAGTGTTTGTGCAGGTACCTACAAGCAGGCAAGCGGCACGCAGGTAAACGTGTTATCACACGTGATTCTCTCTATCAGCTAAAATTACACATAGATAGGCGAGTAGAGGCTGACTTGGATCTTGACAAACACCAAAATTATGCTCCAGCTCTCCCATCAGCACCATATCACGCATATTTCGATCGGCCCATCATTACGCCAAAGGTAAGTTGTGTTTACAATTCTCTGTTCGGGCGTCCGCATCTGCTGATGGGAGTATTGCTTCTCTATACTGATTCCATCTACTCTATTATATCCAATCATCTCCCCTCTATCGATGCGAAAAAGATTGTGTATTCGCGTCTGAAGTCGAATTCAACACATCTCACAGGTGAATTGCTTCCTATCCATCATGTCCTGTTCCAAGAAAACTCTCTCGGGCATCAAGAGCCTACCTGCGGAGCCAACCAAGATGTTGCAAGCCAGGCTGATACAGTATTGGTTTCTGCCATTCGCCTCTCTTCGTCATAGCTCTACTCGAATTGTTCTTGGACCTACACAAACGACTGTTTTCGCCGTTGTCTTGTTGATTGCCACCTGTGGCGCCTATCAGGCAAAAAGGTAATATCTTCTTCCTTTATAATGAGCTGCTGTGCCAATTTCCGCATAAAGTTGCTTCCTTGCTAAACCTTGATACCGGCTAATTTCGTTATCGTAGTGTTCTTGATAATTCTTAGGCCGCCATTCAACGTCACGATATCGACGTCTCCCTCACGCAAATGAGCCTCATATTTCCCCAGCGCCATTCCAACTAAGAACCGACCCATAGGCTCAGTCGGACAATGCAGCCACTTGGCGGCTACTTCAATTGGTTTCCTCACCAGCATTTTACTGCCGTCGATGAAAAGCCCTTGATTCTGAAGATATGGCTGGATTGCAGCATGGCCCTTGCCATCGACGAAACCAGGGCCTACAGCATCGGCCAAGAGGCGAGGGTTACCAATGCGCATCTCAGCCAGCGCTAATTCTGTCTCGCCTTTAATTCGGCTGTACAAACTGCTAAACCGGCCAGGTGTCTGGGTTGAGCCTTGGCCGGACACAAACACGAAGCGGAATGAATCACCATTGGGGGCCAGATTGGAGAATGCCTCTGCACCCGCGAGGGGGTAGTCTTTTGTGATCTTTATGAACTCTCTATTTTGTGCTTCCCGTTAACCTCTTTTCCAAATATAGGGCAATGATAATTTGGTAGACATACTCCTTTGAAACCTTTGTCTGACTAACCCCAAGGGCCCAAACCGCGCCGCTAGCCCCTCGAAGCTTGTTGAGAACTTCTGAATCATAGTTGGAGAAGTCTTTGTGGATAATTACGTTAACCCTAGGATCTTTGGCGTCCTCGGCCATTGCCACTGGCCGGCGGCTGAGAATAGAGATTTTGGTGACTTCGGTCATTTTCAGCATGGCATCAAGGACACTCGAACCGATGAGTCCGGTGGCACCGGTAAGTATTAAATGCATTGCGAAGACTGTGCCGCGGGCACTTTTGGATAGTTGACGTCCGTTTCGAGTTGACCCCACAGGATCGGAATACTCGTTTAAATCGCTGGTTCTCGCGCAACGGTTGATCACTAAAACGTGAGCAGGCCAAGATTCACAATTGAGCTCGATTACAACAGATACGAGAATGATTGGAATTTTTGAATTCATCGTCTCAGGTTGGCGTCTTGAGTTCTATATATATTCTAACCCTCTATGGATCGTATACCGAATTCGGACTACGAATGGCGCTGACAGTTTATTTCCTAATCTAGAAGTCAACGCCACTCCACCTGTCTCACGAACCCTATTTTTCTACGACCTCTTCGAGCCATCAGTCATTGAGCCTACAACTTCTAGAGGAGGCATTCGTATGTGAGCTATACTTTGAAGATAAAAGTGATATGAATGGACCGTGCCCTGACTGGGAGATGAAAGCTGTCCCAAACATTATAGACAGGTCTCAATGAAGCCATATCATTGTATTGATAGTATACTGTTGGGTAATTCAGCTACTATAGCTGCACTATGCGCTCTGTCACGCAGATTGTTAATCTGTGCACGCAGGCTGACAGCAGCACCACCATTGAGCAACACACCATTCTCCAGCGACCTTCCCTGGTGAATCATGTCGCGCTGCGTTGGCCAAAAATACAATGTGCCGACATATGCGAAGCCATCGGCGATAATGGCATTGAAGTGTGGTCGAGGCTTCCACCAGCTGGTATCTTCGATGCGTAGATTGGGATACTTTGCCATCCCCATCGCCAATAGCCACGCCGAGACATGATCCAACTCACGAACTTGAATTGTTACGTCAACGCCTTCCATAGCGCGATTGACGAGGGTCCTTGTTACGGCTGGGTCCACCAGTTCGGACATGTTCACAATCAGCTCTCGAGACGCACCGCGAATCAGAGCATCTTGCGCCCGGCTGACAAAAGTGAGGCCAGCCACAGGATCATTGACTACCACACCGAGGCTCGCGAGCTTGGCTGTAAGCTCAGCACGACGCTGATTTGTCGCGTTACCGTGTATGGCTTCATAAGTATAACTCTGAAATACTGCGGCTGCCAGCGGAGGCAACTCAATCGAAAAATCCGCTTTGCTAATAGGCTGGGTGTCCATTACCGCACCGGTGCTAAAGAGAACCTCGGTATCAATGATAATGCCTTTACCATGCATGACTTGGCGTGCTGGGCCATCGGAACTGGTATAAGTATTGACATGTATATAATTATCAGCTAGAATCCCAAGATATTTGCGAAACTCGGGAGACTCTTGGAATTCCGTCGGCCCAAGCTTTGATACAACAATGGTGATTTCGGCATCTGGGTTTTGGTGACGAAACTCAGTCAGCGCATCAAGGACGCAACGGGCATTGCCTTGGTTGCTCATTGAGATGTTGAATACCGTCAGCCGGCGCGACGTTCTTCCATCAAGGCTGACTCGGGCATTCCTACCATGCTTAGGGTGGACGCGATCAAGGATAAACTGCTCAAATACTTCAAGATGCTCTGCACCGTTGGTGAGCCGCGGAGCCGCTCCAGCAGCCAGGTATCCGAACAGTGGATCTTGGATTGGCCCATCAACTAGATCAGCGCCAGCGCTCGTTGCACGACCTCGAAGCCGAGCCTCGCGGAACTCAAACATGTCAACATCAAAGCTTGTGCCAAAGTCCAGAGACGCAACCCTCTTATAGCGCGGGCAGATATCAGCCGGGCTGATGGCCAACTCCCTCAGATAGCCACGACGATCGACGCCTCTCGCAGTCAGCTGGCCGTTGGTGCCGACCTCGACGATATACGGACCATCGAGCTCGCGGTCTCGTAGTCGGGCATCAAATCGCTGAGAAGGATATACCGGCACTCGCATTTCAGTCCGAGACATCGTTGGCGCCAAGCGGACGATGCCGTGCTTCATTGGGCCGAGCATATACTCCCCATCCGCTCCAGGAAACCGCACATGTCTGAGATTGGCGCCAGCGACTATCATAGTGACCAATTGATTACGCGGATCAACTAGATGAAGTAAGATTTCGTTTGAAAGGACATTTACAACGCAGAGTGAGGCCACCCGCCAGCAAATTCCATCGAGCAACGCCAGATGTCCCGTGAAGCACTCAACCCGCACATCGCGGTGAATCATGCTTTGATCACGAAGCACCAAGTGGCCGTCTGTACTCATACCCATGATATCATGCAGCCGACCGTTATAGCTTATTGGTCTTGGGAGACGGGCTCGCTCGTCACGTAGCCGCACGTATGAGGGTAGCATCGGGTCGCGAAATTCACAGGCCGTCGTATTCGATGACACCAAGCCTGCCGCTGCCGATTGCCGTGTGTCCGGAAGCATGCCAGGCACAACTAGCTGAATCCACCGAAGCAGTGCAGGCTCATGTTTTGCAAAGACTGCAAGACGAAAACTACTTGAATCCGAGCCGATGAGGCCAATATCTTTGGCGAGCCGATCTAACTTGAGCTGCAGCCACGGAAGCTGGTGGTTCTGATCAGGAACATGCTGTGCTTGGAATATCTGACTAGCGAGAGCGTGGAGTACTGCAAACGGGATATTTGGATGAAGAGTTGGCACGTAGACACAAACGCGTGTCGTGATCTCAAAGAGCCTGTATGCCAGGGTGCATACCAAGCCATCGAATGTAACATCATCAGAGATTCTGACAACGAATCCCAGAGTCACAGTCGCGCTTCTGTCGTCGATATTGCCATCCCCTCCTTTCAATAAGGTCCCAGCATACCTTCGTTGTCGATGCTGCCAGCGGTTTCCAGCAGAGATCTGAATAACTTGTGTCTTTTGCCTACTTTGAAGCAAGCCGCCGTTCGGCATATACGAGGCCCCGGCCATATCCGGCACGAAACGACACCAGATATTGACAGATCTGGGCCGTATCATGAATTCCAAATCTCCAAACGAAATCGCCGCTATTTCCGATGTTAGATTGTGTCGTGCGACAAGATATCGGCTGTTGAATACATCGAAGATGGCGTGCCTTGAACTTCTATTTGCATCATTTTTGAAAAGTTCCATTTCTGCCCACCTAGATGTGCGGAACCTTGGCTTTCATGAATTCCCTAAGCAGAAATTCGACTCCAAAAGATTTGAAGTCCTACGGCTCTTTTGGGGGATTTTAATTTCCAATTACCGCCTTATTAATACAAAGTTGTTAGAGTTTAGGAAACTAATTGTTACTCAATCAAAGCAAAGGACAATCACGGTAATCACGCGGCAGATTTTGTACACCCCGAAGTTGCAAATCCAGTGCTAGCAAACAGGCACAGCACAATTACGTTCCGTAACTATTTGTGGAATTGCAATCACCACGACACCATCTATCAGGATAATACGGAGCCCGTTCGAAAGAACCAGTGGTTGTACGACAAGACGTCTTCACTGATCATTATCTCACTCGGATGCGGATTCAATTGCCATGTCTCAGCCTACAGCGAATTAGATTCCACAGCCCCTTGCCCGGTGTTCGCCGCCAATTCTTCTCGGGGAGCACGCACGGCCAAAACAATAAAGTCCGCACATGGCGTCGATGTCTCAGAATTAGGACAAACACAACACAGCTTCCGGCAGGCTATATTGCGATTTTTAGTAGTACCAGGTATGACAAAAAAGTCCTTGCAGAACCCACGCCATTGCCATTTCGAGATGTTGCGGAGATGGCCGGACGAGCTGAACGATCGCTAGTCATGTCCCCCTTTGCTTGAGAGGGAAGCCTCTAATGTAATGCACGCGATTACTGCATCAGACAATTTATTCTCCCTTGTGTGAGAATTGACTAATACAATGTAGGCAGTGAAGCTGTTGACCCATGCAATTCGTATGCAGCAAAGGAGCAACATCTATACTCTGATACTGACAGCGTTACCATTCGTTTCCAAGACCATCGCAGCCTTTAGAAATGTGAGTATAAGCCAGGGCTGTATCATATCAGTCTTGACGACCTTCTCTGTCGAATATATCTCCCATGGATTGACAATGAAATATTGTGCTTTTATTATTTAAAGTTCACTCCTGCCCGGATGCTGCTCGTGACAACGACTTGGTAGTCGAGTGGTCATCTGGTCCGCCTCGATCTGAAACGTTGTCTTGCTCGAGATTGTGAGTGACATGAATAATACGGCGACTCGACTCGCTATCATCGTGGAAATGGTCATCTTGCTCGTCGTGGATGGTGTCCTTGCCGGGATTTGACAGCTTCATGTTGGTGCGCCGCCCGTTAGAGCCGCCAATAGTTACCAGGTTGATGTCGTGTGATTGGTCAGGGGTTATACCGTTGGATGCAAATGAGGGTGAGATACTGCGCAAGAGTTGGCGCAACATGGGCATAGAGCCCGCGATGATGCCTAAGTCGCACTCGAGCACAGTCAACATGACAATCTTGCCAATCGTATCTGTTATTTCGACCATCAGTTTTCCAGTCATTCCCATTGTTCTATAGAAGCCAGAACCCGTCACTTACAGAACCTGTCAACAGCCGCGGTATAGGCCCATGTATAACTGATACGAATAATGGTGGCCACCGACGCAAGAACACCCAGCGACAGAATGCCTACAGTTGAGTACTTGACTTTCTTAGGCATCTGGACGTGACGGAGCAGGAAGACGGGCACCAGCGCGGTGCTTATATCTGTGAAGATGTTGGCGACCGAGACAAAGTACGACACGTTCAAGATGACGGTTTGGCCCGAGGTACAATCTCCCGGCTCGCCCCAGGCAGCTGCTACAGGTTTGCACTGGAAGATGGCCACAGGCCACGAAATTTGCCATACGATCCAGCTGAATGCGAAGAGCGCCCATAAGATGCGTGTATAGATGACATTCAAGTCTTTGGCCAACCGGAGCAACGTCCAGATGATGCTAGACTTGATAAGAGCGCCGTCCAGGACATATAAGAACTGCCAGATGATTGTCCACAGACCCATCTTGAACTGCATGCCGACGGTGATGATGTTGTCATGTGATCCGATGCCACTATACGAGAGAACAATAACTGCAGCATTGTGTCCGAGGTTGATGATCTGGAGACAAGGTCAGGTAACCGTTGGCAATCAGAATGGTGTAGCACCTTACCCACCCGGCAAGCATCAGCCAATCCTCGAAAGAAAACAAGCTGTGAGAAATGCGGACATAGAACCGCAAGCCCGCGATAATACTAGATAATATGGTGAAGACAATAGTTACCACCAGCAAAGCGAGCGCTAGGCCCTCGGGTTGAATGGGCTCATATTCGGTTGTCGTTAGGTCTTTGGCCATAATTGTGTAACATCACTACGCGGCCATTCACGTTTTAGCCTTGAAGACAAATTATCATTGCGAGCGGGACGACAAAAAAGACTCTTTGCTTATATCATGTTTTCATCAAAGGGGTTGATCCTGAGGGACAACTCAGCGTTCGCTTACAGGTGCAGGGGAGTGGGAAGAATCCGACTGGGATTATTGGATGATCAATTGACCTAAGC
Organism: Trichoderma brevicompactum; assembly: GCA_003012085.1. Classification (NCBI taxonomy): domain Eukaryota; kingdom Fungi; phylum Ascomycota; class Sordariomycetes; order Hypocreales; family Hypocreaceae; genus Trichoderma; species Trichoderma brevicompactum. The sequence continues at coordinate 127,099 of PXNZ01000076.1, forward strand.
AGACTATTATGCTTATATGAGATGCAAGTCGTATTTATCGCTCTTGTTCTCCGAGGCTACTTCACAGTACTATCGATCCAAAATCCCGTGTCCAGGAGCAATTCAAACAACCTTTTATTCCAGGCTTGAGAGGCAATTTGAGAACCCAGACGAACGATCATCTACTCCAGATAAGAGCAGTGACGATTTGGAACTTATATAACGGTATATATATACTATCAGATTCAAGAGGCAGATGACTGTTGCCTACTGGCCAAGCGCCCCTTTACTGTCAGACCCAGTACGTACTCTCCATACCCACAATATTCCCGCGGCTAGAAAAAAAAGTTGTACACAGGAGCTGCGGAGCTTTCTTAATTGCCTAGTACATAATAGGGGTAGCGACTCAAAATCTATTCAAGACACGCAAGGATCCAAGCCAACGAGCCTAAGCAACAGTTTTCAACAATAAGTGGGCGGTGAGAGAATCGCTCCATGGGAGCCACGAAGCAGGACATTGTTTATGCCCTTCACACATACTGCGTATAGATATTAAAATGCACTTGCCGCCCTGAAGGAATAGTGCTGTAAAATTCAAATTCTTCAAGAATCATCACGCCATGTCACAGGGGTTTGCTCCAAGAGCTGGGAGAAAAGGCTCGGTTAGCAGCCTGGCGGCCCAAACCTAAAAGTGGCAAGATCTGCATCGGCATGTGGGAGATGTGGGAACACATCAGTCGGTTAAGGTATTGAAAACGCCTAACTATCTACTCGGGCAGCTGGGTGCTTCAGCTGTGGATATACTGTAACGCCGGATCGAGTTCGCCAACGATTCCCCTGCCCTTGCTTCTCAGGCAGCTGGCTTGGGCTGGCCAAGAATCACATCAATGACCTTGTGGTCGTCGTATGTAGCAACAGTGCGCTCACATAGGAGAGCGACACGCTCTTTACTCTGCAGGCCGTCAGGACAGATGAGCCAGATGACGTTGGTCATGAAGGAACGCCGGTACTCGATCATGACCTCAGGGTCGTTGTGGCGGTCAAACTTGGGTCCACCAAGCCGGTGCAGAGTCTCGAGGTAGTGGTCCAGGATTTCCATCTCGTGAGCTCGACGGTCCTCGATACTCAGCATGGCCGTCATGTGGTAGACGACATCGTGGAAGCAGGACCCAAAGTGAAAGGCCGACCAATCCAGGAACCCGATGCGGCCGTCAGATGTGAAGTAGACGTTGCCGATATGCGTATCACCATGCAGAAGAGTGCGGAATCGCGGATTTCGCTCGGCGTAGTAGCGATCCAGCGCCTCATTGCATCGCTTACCATCCATGAGGTATTCGGGCAGCTGAGGACGGCCGGGAGTCCGCACGACCTCATCCCATGGCGTACACATGAACTTCATTGCCGGGTCATAGTTGTTCCAAATCCCTGTCGCTGTATTAATACAAAGGATTTCAAGGGGTGGGCAAGAGGGGGAAAAGAGGAGGGGCTCTCATTACATGGATGGTCTTCCTGGCTCTGGCCCCAGTACTGTGCATGCAGACCAGCCAACTGCTCGACGCCGTTCATGACCTTTTCAACAGGATATGAGGCACATTCAGGGGGGAAGGTGCATCCTTCCTTGGTCAGGTCATTCATGATGGCAATGCCCTGCTTGCCGCTCGTGCCGCTCCACCAACCCTTGGGGAAGATCATGTTCTTGATGCGAGGCGCCACGTTTGTGAAGAACTCGGCCTCTCGCTGCGCCAGACTGACTGTCCATGGTTGCGCCGCGATCATCTGAGGGTCGAAGACTCCCTTGATGCAGATAGACTCGGGCCTTTCGTCGCTGCTTTCGTTCTCATAATTGATGGTGTAGAAGAGCTTACTGGCTGTGCCCCAGATGTTTCTCGTGTTCTCGATTGACTTGATTTTGTGGCCGAGCTTGGCCCCGAGCCATTCAACAGTTATGTCTGAAGGCAGGGCTGGAAGCTGCTCGCTTTTGGTTCCAGGCATTTTTTTTTCTCGTGGTATACCGACTCTGCGTCGCTCTGAGGTTTTTTTCCGTGTTGATGTGAGTTGAGCGCAATCAATGCGGCGATGATGTGGTAATGTAGCTGATTCAGTTGTGGAAAGGAGTTGGAAGCCCACCCATGCTATATAAACGACCCATCTTGTACAAAACGACACGTCTCTTATTTACCCCCTCATGTTCGCCGCTCTCTAGCTCTTTCCAGCGATAGCAGAGCAAGGAGTTCAGTAATCCTGGAACTAGGACAGGACACTCATCACAAGAGATGAGGGTTTTGTATGCAAACGTAAGATTGATTATATGGCTTGACATGAGCAGGTGTATAGGAATCGATGCAACCATCTCATAAGCACCATAAGCTCTTAGTCTCGAATCAGTTGGTGTTGCCTCCACATTAGATGATACGATACAACATCTTGTACTATCTTTATACGTAACCTTTAGCGACTCGATTGGTCTTACTATGAACTATATCTTACGCCTATACACCAGCCAGGTTATCACAATTGGACTCGTGAGATCTACCCTATAGACGGGATAAATGATTAGCCGACTAACCAAGAGTGAGCCGATCATCACGATCCTCAAATAGTCGCGACGTGTAATTCTTAAAGCACCATCGCAGAACTTATTTCACTTCTTGATGCGGCGCTTTTATTTATAGTTTATGGCACGCTCTCTCGGCTTATTCTCCACGATGAGCCTCGAGGCGGAGGATTGAACCTTGAAAACGTAAGTATGCTAACCTATAGATGGCCGATTGCCCACGATTGATTGACATTGTCTTGTAAATGCCCTTTCATCTCATTCTTTATTAACCATGTGAGCGCGATTGCTTATACTTGTTTGATTAGTAGCACTTTTTTCCCATGTCAATATCTCAAAGTGCCGCTGAGTTCATCACCCGTTAACTAATGCAACCATTGACAGACAATCCCTTTGAATAACTACATATTCATCTAATTTGCACCACTTGAGTGTATAATTTCGATCAAAGGCAACCGGATGTTGAATCTGAGAATTAATTACGGACACTTTGTCTTCTCGCTACGCCCGAAACAACAACTCCCTGACGCGCTACGACATCTCATATTTGGCCCGCTCGTTCAGTCCCATGATGTGACGTTTATGCCGTTTATTTTTACCCTTCTACAGCCCCTCTAAGCAGGCTCATTTGAAGCAATTCTAGAGATGGTCTTGGGATGGCATAGACTTGGAAAGACGCATCTGTCTTTGCTGATACGTGAATAGCTACATCTCGACACTGGTGTCCCGATGGCTCCATTTCCTTCCTCTCTCTCCGCTATGATACGTCGCATCCAGTCCGATACGATCCTGAAGTAAACTCGGTGGCTTGTCGGGGTTTGCGGGTATTCTTCCGCTAGCCTTCCGCTGCTTGGTTGAGAATTATTCGTACAGTATTTCCACCAGCTCACCTCAGTGTAACCCAGATATTACGATTCCCCTAATCAACCTCCAATAAAGACTCTCACCATTTTAGCTCCTCCTTGGTTAATGAAAAATCATCAGAGGCTTGGTTAAAGAAACGGGTTATGCATCCGCCTCTAATGGCACAACAAGCAGCCTAACGGATGCAACTCTCAGTGGCACTGCGATGGTGTTGTCATGCATTGGCAAGTTTGCCACAACGGACACTAGGAATGTTTCCCGTTGCATGAGCTTTGTCAGCTGGTAGAATTCCGCGTGTGGAATTTCATCATACCATGATTGGCGAATGGCAGGGCAGTTGGTGAGAGTAGCTTGGAGCTAATTCCAGCCCTATTCCACTTGGACGGCAATCCCGCTCCCGCAGGTCTATCTCGTCTGGGCATTAGCTGGGATGTTCGTATCTCATCTCATCAGAAATGGGCTGTTTCTAAATTTCCCTTCTCCAACTTTGGATTAATAATTATACATTCCCTCGGAATTGTAGTCTATTTTTAACTGTATTCTCTTACAAATCTCTCTATGGAGTCCAACAAAGTACCTTGGAACTCGACGTTCATATAAGGGAAAGGACCTTGTTGCTTCTGTATTGGAGGGATATAAAGTCGACTGGTATCCGTCTGTCTCAGTTGAAAATACATTCACCAACCACCTCCAAAACAACATCTGTCCTTCACTCCAAGGTCTCTCTCTGCTACATTTTTGCGGATTTTCAACATCAAACACTCGAACAGGACATCATGGCTCCTCTAACAGGCAAATATGTTTCCAAGCTGGTCGGTGCAAATGTTCTCATCCTAGGCGGGACATCAGGCATTGGCTTCGCCGTTGCGCAAGCTGCTGTTGAATACGGCGCAAATGTCGTTATTTCCAGCTCACAGCAGCGCAACATTGACAATAGCCTGGCGCGCCTGCGGGAGGAGTATCCCAACAGCTCGACGGATCAAATTCGAGGATACACTTGCGATCTTTCAGACACTGAAAATCTGGAAAAGAATATCGACAGTCTTCTCCAGAAAGCTGCCAATGGCGGAAAGATCAACCACGTTGTCTATACGGCAACCGACCCAGTCAAGGTAACGCCCGCATCCGAATTCACCGTCGAGAGCTTGAACAAGAGTGGTGTCTTTCGACTCACCGCTCCGGTCATCCTTGCCAAGCTGCTACCGCGATACGTGGATCTCTTGGTTGCAAACTCATTTACTCTCACCGGGGGCAAATCCACTTACAAGCCCCCTCCCGGAGGTACCAATATCAGCATCTGGGGCAGCGCAGTAGAGGGCCTGGCAAAGGGTCTCGCGTTGGAGTTGAAGCCGTTGCGGGTGAACCTTGTCGCACCGGGTCCAGTCAAGACGAAGCTGTTGGAAACGTTTGCCGATGATAACATGGGAGGAGACGTCAATGCGCTTTATGATGCTCTCAAACTTGGTACTCTGGGTGAATTTGTTGCGGAGCCGAGTGATATTGCAGAGGCATACATCTATCTCATGAAGGACCGGTTTGCTACCGGTACCGTGATTCATAACAACGGCGGTGTCTTTTTGATTTGAGTTGCTGTAGTGCAATGGGGCTCTGTTTAGTGCCTGCTTCAATGGCTGAATTGCTAAAATAGACTTAGCATTGAAAGTATTGTCATACAATTTATATATACCTTTCCAATCGCTTTGTGTTCTCTTACTATGTGTTTACATTTGCACCTTCTCTCACCACAGTGATCGAGTGCCTCTATCTCCAGCATCTGGCCAACCTGGTAAACTTGTACCTCCGCTTGTCTGTAGCCTTGCTCTGCTAAACACAGCCATTAGTTGATAGAAACTGCTAGTTTGGGCGCTCGTCGTAAAGGTTTAATCTTGAGTCTTTGTCTTTAGTTTAGCACTCTGTATTTTCAAGCAGTCCAAGTCCATCGCAACTTTAGAGGAGCAGTTATCTAACATGTCAGCCTAGTTACAATAGCAGATATTAGTAACCAAGCCACAAACCATCTACCCTGCCCTTCTTGCCCACAAAAGTTCTTGCACTATCTTACACTCTCCGACTTATTATCTCAATTCCCTGCTTCCATTGAATGAATGAATCAGGCATGGTATGTTTCAACAATTCAATTGCCTTTATTGAATAACCATGTCTATTTTTACTTTGTTACCGCGAGTTATCAACTTTAGTCTCTACATGACTAACAACACGGGCACTAGTATTTGTAAACTGGCTTAGGCAATTCCGAGCTTAATCTAGTTTAGGAAAAGAGTCTCTGTCGGCACATGAATCAGACGGGAATCGCGGAGATCCACCCCGTCAAACTCCGTCGCTGTCCGCGCCGCCTGTCATTTTTCCGCGTTTCCCGTATATATTGCCTCGTGCCTTTTTCTCCGTCTTCTCGGGAGTATCCCTGCAAAAAAGTTGACTCAGCTCCTCTACGTCTGCGGCTCAATGCGAGATGGAATTCTCTGCCGTCTTTCCGGATCAGCCGCCAATTGCTGAGTATCCCGACTATGCACGGCGTGCTTGCGTAAGTCCATTACATCTCAAAGGAGACATTTGAATATTACAAAACTTATTCCTCGAGCAACACTGATGACAAAATAAGACGTATGTGCCATCTACTCGCTCATTCTTGCAATCTCGATTATGGATGGAGACTAACATCTTCCCTCAAGGTTTTGCTCCAGACGCAAGATCCGGTGCTCGCGAGAGATTCCGCGGTGCTCATCATGCAAGGCGTATGTATCTCCGATCGAGTCTGAACATGTAGCCTAATGTATTTTCGATTTTGCCTCGTTTAGACAAAAGCAGGCCTGCGTCTATCGCACACTACGCAATTCAGAGTCCAAAGTAGATGATGCTGCCTCTTTACCAAGTCTGGTTACTTCTAAGCTCGACCTTGTACCAGACCGCGAGGAAAAGGCCATGGCTGCTGTCCGCTTCCTCGATCCAGAATTGTTCCAACGCAGCCTAAAGGGAACGCCCCTTACTCTACTGGCCGCGAACCGTGTCCCTCGCTACGTTCAAAACCTTGTGATGGGAAACGATACACCTCTGAGAATCGCGACTGAATATTACGAACTTGTGCATCCTTGGCTGCCCATAATATCAAAGAGAAAGGTATACGAACGCCTGCTAAGTCCTCTAGTACCCATTCGTGTGGATGTAGCCTTCTTGCTCTTGTGCATGAGTCTGCTAGCATCATCTTACAAGGAAATCGAGAGTCCGGAGGGGTCTCTAGAATACCGTGCTGCTATTCAGTATTTTACAGAAATCCAGCGTAGCGGTATTGTCACTCCAGAGATATTGCAAGGCTGCATTCTGCTCGCCGTCTATGAATGGGGACACGCCATATATCCAGCTGCTGGGATCTCCATCGGGACAAGCCTTCAGTATGCACTTTCTCTAGGAATGGGCTGGAATAAATCAACACGGGAGGCCCTAGATTCAACATGGGCAGACGAGGAGGAAGAAAGAAGAACATGGTGGGCTATTTACATTATCGAAAGGTTGGTATAGACTTTGCTACTCTCCCCCTTCTCCAACTATATCAAGCCTCTTCCATTTATTACCCATATATTAATTCATTCTGTTATAGGGTCGCCGCCTTTGGAAAACCCCCACAAACACTGCTAGTCCCCGAAGCCTCCATGTCAGCAGTTCTCCCCGGCAGTGACAAAGATTGGGACAACCAGATCGAGGCTCAGACAGTCTATACGTTTTCATCTCCGCCAGAATCCTTGGGTCGATATGCCAGCGTTGCGCAAGCCTGCTGCATGCTCAGCTGCGTATTTCGTCACATATCAGACAAATCCATGTCAGACAGCTCTCGCCAGAGTGAACTTCCTCAACTCGACAGGACTCTTCGTGCATTGATTCGTTACTCCTCAGAGACGTTGACGGCACAAACTGAAGGAGCAGCCTATTCCGTTTTGTGTTACCAAGCAGCTATTTCATTCTGGTTTGTTACAACCTCATCCATGTCTTTTATCCTTTACTGACGAGGTTGTTCATAGCACCATAATGACTCTTCATTCGCCATATCTCCAGGCACACCAGCTGAGTGAATTGCAACAACAAGCGAGAGATGCCTCTGAGAATGCTGCATTAGTTGCATTTAAAGCTGTTCAAGAGTTTCTCATATCTGATCCGACAAATCTAGGGTGTGGTGGCCTCCCTCCATTTGTAATGCCCTGGATATACATGGCCGGTTTGTGGTTTATACGCCAGGGAGATTCAGAGCACTCAAAAGTGATATACGATGGTTTGGGAGAGATGAATAAAAAGTGGAAGTTGGCTGGTGGGTTTCCCAGTGTTTGCGTTACTTGATAATAGAATGCTGATAATATGATAGGACGATATCTCGAGCTTTTATATACTTGGGAGGCAATGACCTATAAATAATGACGGTTGCATCATATTCGATATTCATCAAAAGTATATTAATACGCATATAAACATGTTCGTAGTAATAATCTTGGGGGTTGCGACACTAATCCGACTTCAAGTCATGGGCCACGAAAGCGATATCATGAACATACATTCTCAGGTCGACATGACTGCTGGATTACTTGGCTGGCCATCTGGGAGAGGCTTGGACGTTAGCCACTCACTCACATGGGTCCTGACACAGACCCGAGAATACCAACAAGATCAAGCATAGCTATTATTGAGAAATAACCGTACATGTGAAGGAGGATACAAAAAAGGTATCATCTCACAGCCAGTACGCAACCTCATACACATACAGGCTTTTGACCAAGGTAGTTGTAAGGCTACTCTGTTAAGAGTATATCTCCCTCTTATGCAATCTGTGTGAATTAGTTCTTGAGATTAGCCGGCCTGTTGTGCTCAGCTTAGTCAGTGAATGGCATTGGACGGCATTCGCCTGAACGTGCTACAATCCGTCTCCCTTACATATAGACAAGTCGATTGTTGTTTCATCAGTCGCTGGTAAGAGTGTCGCCACAAACCTGCCCTCTCATGCCCCTATATGAATATACTGCGCCCAAAGCAGCGGCTGCCTCGGGTAACGATCACGAACGCTCATGACTGACTCGCGCAGTGCCAAGGCCACTGCCCTGTCATCTGCTGGATGCGCAGCTGATATCCGCTGATAGAATCCCTCTGCCACCCGACCCGAAATCTGGTCGTCAGCAGGCCAGAGAGCCCCTACCACATGTGGGAAGCCAGCCACCTGAAAGCCGCTCGCAACGTGAATGACCTCGTCCACCAATTCCTCAGCGCTGTTATCAGCCGTTGAGCAAGCCGACAGGTACGCGATCCGGGAGCGTCCGAGGCGCGCTTGGGAGACGTCTTGCACAGTGAGCAAATCTGCTACTGGAGGCGATGGAGGCTGTTCTCCCGGCCTCTGCAGGATCAAGCAGCTATTAGACGGGTCTATAGAGTCAGAAACACCGTGACATGCAAAGTGCGCCATGTCACAGTCCTCCAGGTGCTCAAGCACCTCCTGACGGCTGGGATGATGTAAAGACTGGACCGAGTGTGTGGAGGCAACGGCATTGGTTATGGCAGTGAGCTCCGCCATCACGCCTCTCAGGTCCTTGACGGGCTTGCCATCTACATTTGGCGTTGTTGGCATCAGGGCGACGAGCAGCTCTGGTTTCTTGACGGTAAGCTCTTGTAGTTCCGATGCGCGATTCCAGGCGTAGCCAAGAGCCTTTATTGTCGGCGTGTATGAGCTGATAATGTGAGTGTAAGCGTTGGCTCTGGAACCTGAGAGGTGGTTGCCGGCCGCGTGGAACGGGAGGGAAGATGCCAGCCCTGCTCCAATCCACCAAATCCTGGGAAGGTCGATCGCGGGGGTTTCATTGAGGAGATTCAGGGTCACCAGAATAGGCTCCACGCATACCTCCCATAACCAATTCAAAAATTCACGGCAGAGATTGTTCTTATCTCCAATTTCTCGCCGGTGATTCCATCGCGTCGGCTCCCTTTGGATCCAATCTTTAACCTCTTCCCTCCTCAGAGCAGGGAGATGTAAGGCCTCGATGCCTGACGGAGTGACCAGGATGGCATCGCTTCTCTGGTCGGCGACGTTGACCACGACGACGGGTCCATGGACGGCGCGGGACTGTAGCTCTTCTGCCTTTGGTCCTCGGAAGAAGCCTTCCTGGCCGGGCAGTTGGCGGATTTCCTCCAAGAGTTGATCCAGCTGTTGGACTTGGCGATCGCGACGAGCGACCAGCTCTTGCCGCGTTGCCACTTCTCCCTCGATAGGGGCTGACCGGCTGATGTCGTCACGGAGGTTTTCGAAGCTGGCCGCTTGCTCTGGATATTCCGCCGCAAGCTCGGAGATGTCGCTCCGGTCCTCGATCAAGAGGCCCTGAATCACCCCTCGACCTAGTTCCAGACGCTCCAACGCTCTGGCTGCAGTATCACCAGCCTGTATGGACAAGGCGCAGGTCTCTACAGCAAAGTCCGAAAACAGGGCCGTGATGCGTTGCTGATCCTCGCGACCCAGCAGGCGAGTATTCGTCCTGTGAAGGATATCCAACACCTGCACGCCGACCTCTACGCCTCGGGCATATTCCTCACGGTCGCGGAATATGCCCATCAACTGTGCAGCAGCCACCATACGGCTGGCGGGATCACCAATCGGGTCATTTACCGATCTAGAGTAAAGATTGATAGCATCTTCCTCCCAAGGAGGTATCCAACGAACACCGTCGATAACGACGTTAAAGGCGCCGCCAAAATCAAGCGTATGAGCAAGGATGTAGAGTCGGGCAAGCTGGAAGTTAATGCTAGCTTGATGGATGTGATTTTCCGGGAGCAAGTTGGCCGCATCCTGCACAAATGCAAGCGCATCGTCGACGTCTTGTGCATTTCGAGTCTGTTCCGCTCGCTCTCGCAGCAGCCAAGCCATGTTGACTGCGTAGCTTGGCCAGTCAGGATCGTGTCGTGGCAACCTTTCCACCGCTTGCTTCTGATATCGGATCGCCGTTGCCAGGTCTTCCATATCCCTATTACGGCGCCAGTAACAAGAGCGGTATACGGAGCCGAGGCTGTTGAGCCAAGCCGCCGGGACCTCGTTGTTAGGCGGCATTGGACCAACGGCTTCAGTGAGCAGCTCCAACGCTTCCTCAGGTGGTGCCTCCTGTCCTCTGAGTAGACGATTAGGCAGCTTCAGAATCTTGGTGCCGATATTGTGCTGTGTGAATCTCAGGAGGAAGCCATCTGGATTATACAAAAGAGCCCACTGGGTGACCCTGATGGCTTCGCGCAGGTCCTCCGCTCTGCCGATGCGATCGAAGAGATCTTCCAATCTGTTCCCTAGATGGTTCAGGTACATGACTATGGAGCGCGGGCGCGTGGTCGCGGCCACTGCATCCCGCGATAGCGAGATGGCGAGATTTATATCTTCTGTGCCGGGATTCCGTTTTGCCCGGCTCTGGAGTCCATTGGCGCAGGTATCCAAAACCGCAGCCCTATCATCAACGTCGCCATCTGGGACCATATTGAGGCCGTGCTGGCAGACTTCTATGGATTCGGTCAGGGTGTCAAGGTTGTGGTCGAGACTGTAGGTCTTCTGGAGGCATGATGCCAGCTTGTCGGTCCAAAAGAGAAGCTCTGGAGTGTCGCTGGGAGCATGTTCTAGAGCCATGCGTAGGGTCTGACAGCCCTGATCCAGATCAGAGATGTCTTGCTGTACATTGAACCGCTCAAGATACATGTCGCTCACTAGATAGAGCACTCGCGAGCGTTTGAGATTTCTCTCGTGTGGATCGTCAGAGTCCAGTTCTTCCTGCATCCTCGCTTGTAGGGGAATGTTGGACATCCTAATCATTAGATTCACTGCTTCTGTCGCATATGGATCATCGTCGTCAAGAAAGTCGAGTGTTTTGTTCAGAATCAGCAGGGCTTCAACCATGTATGTCGGGCTGAGTGTGATCTGGAACCGATCCAGAAGCATGGTGTGATATGTCCTGAATATTTCTGAGCGGCGATGATAGGTTCTGAGCGGGGGAATGAGCTGTGCAGAAACGCGAGCCAGTTGAATGCCCGCCTGCAATGTTTCCAGATCCTGTGTCTCTCGATATTGGTCGTAACGGATGACGGCATTATCGTGGAACACTTCGATCAAGGTAATATCGCGGTTGTTTTCAGGGGTTGTACGGGCGGGGGGTAAGGAGCGACGATGTATGGTCGCGCCGATTATAGTCCAGAGTCTCTGAACAGTGCCAGAAACATAGCGAAGCAGTCGACCTGGGAGGTGCCAGGCTGAGGTCAGTAGACCCCATACGTTTTGAAAGATGCCGGCCTCGGGCATCATCGTCTTTTTCTCGCCTCTTATCGGAGTGAATTCACAAGAGGTCTGCGAGAGAAGTAAGAGGAGCTACCAATGAATGGGGCAGGTGTAGCTGCGATGTAACAGCAACTGTGTGTGCATGGGAGGGCCGTTGCAAGACGCACAAAAGGGACAGGTCGACGGCATGGTCATGGTCTCTCAAGTAGTACCAGGGTGATGAAGCTAGTGTCTGTTGGTTGCGGTTCAGTCAGCTCAGTCTCTAGCTCCATCTTCTTCTCAGCTGAACCCAAATCCTCTGCTAGGCAATAGTGGCTTGAACCCTTTTCGTCACTCTGATGTCCAGGTGTGCCACTCACCAATTGAACCGAAAACGGGGCATATAAGGCGTCTGGCTCTCAGGGGATTCGCTTTTTCACACGTTAACCAACAACATCCGTTGCAACATGTCGCAAAACGTCCTCCTTCCTCAGGGCTTTCTGCCCAAAAACACCATGCGACTTTGCTTTTTTCTGGTGAGCCTCAAAGAGCCCCAGACAGAACAGCACGATCCCGGCATTAATATCGACCCGGAAAACGACATGCTTGTCTCCCAGCATCTAAACTTTAGCGGAGACCAACAGAATGGCTCTGGCTACAACCTCGGAGCCGAACTACCGACATTGGTGTCAGCCTCCATTGCCAAAAAGATGAATTCATCAACCAACGTCAACGCCACGAGAGTCACTTGCTACCAGCTCAAGAATTCGGGCTCTCACTTCAAGCGGGCAGTGAGAAATGCAGCGACTCGTCTGTGGATCGAAGAGCAGTACGACAGCGGCTGGAAGGATTTGTTCTTCGTGGTCGGCTATTATACTATGCAAGACGCCACTGTCATTCTCGGAGAAGAGCAGAGAAGGAATATCTCAGGACAAGCACAGGTTCCCGTATCAGCAATACTCGCCGCAGGGGGGATTGTGCTTCCGGCCGGCGGATTCACGGATCCCAAAGTCATTGCGGCTTGTGAAAAACACAAGGGTTCCAAAGTGCAATTTCTGGCCACGGGAGAGCGTATCTGTGCCTTTCAGTATCGCAGAGTCATCTTCGAGTGGTTCTCCAGCAGGAATATCGACAAGGCGAAGCTGGAGACGGACAATCGGTGGTACACAGTGAGTCCCATGCGCGATTTGCAATCCCCAGAGATGGAGGGGCAAGATGATGTGCTGCAGGTCGAACTCGAGGGCGATGATGAGGTTGTAAATGAGAACATGGAATTTGTCGATATAGGCAGAGAAGGTTGAAATTGAAGCATCTCGAAAGGAACTGACGTTGGAAAGGAGCCACGTTTGATACGTACTCTGTACAGTGTGAAGTGGCTGTGTATTTTAGTAACAAGGCATTGCTGGCGCACTGTGTGGCTTTGCACATACCCAGGTACATACATACATGCCTGCCTTAATGAAAACATGCCTCAGACATCAACTTGTTGACATCAAGGAATCTCGCAATCTTTATTCATCCTGAAAAGACTCTCTCTCAAACACCCACACGAATTATCCTCGAGCGTGATAAAAACCCCGACAAACAAAGGAAGAGCTAAAAGCGGCGTTTGCAACTTCGGCCCGCATCGATCCTTGCAGTCGATCAATCATATCCGCCATCAACCGGCGCCAACTTAAAAACCAGAGACTCAACCAATAAAACGCGAGAAGCCAAAGACTCTTATTTACATGAAATTCCAGACTATCCATCTCTAGCCAGTGGCAGTGTCCAAATATTGATCACGATGGGCGAGTTAGATTTCGTCTGGAGAGACGTCAGGCGCCTATATCCGCCACTCACAGGGTGGCTGACGCTAGCTTGGTGTCAAATCGTTTCAGCTGAAGGATCGGGATGGATAAAGTGAAGCATGTGATTTCGTGGGACGAGGCTCCCTTTCTGCGGGGAAGCTGATTATCTTGGCGAAATGCTGAGCATCTTATGGCATACAACCGTCATGATCCTGCAACAGCCGTCCCGGATATTCAGATCCAGGACGAGAACCGCTACTCTGACTCCAGATTCAGACAAGTGTATCACACATTATTCTAATCCGGTTAATCTACTTTATCAGAGCTGATAAAAGCTTGGTAGGGCCCCTAAACAGTTGAGAAAACTCAAAGTGCGCGGCAGTCCATTTCTCCTTGCCATTCGCCCGTTCTCAATATCCTCTCCTCAGCTAGAGGAAGTCGATTGGCCTCGTAAGTAATGTGTCATTACGAATACATGTGACATGAACTTACTGAAAATACAGGCGAATTTCACAAGTCAGGATATCGAATCTTGGTAAACCCCTAGGTGCGCTGTTAATCAGCTGGGTCGACTCAATACATTCACCGCCACGATATCACAAGCCACCATTGCGAGGTTTTACACTAAACAAACTTGAAAAATTTGCCCATCTCAGATCCCTTCAATATCCTCACTCCTTGGCGACCATTTGACGCATCTCTCTCATGACGCAAAATCTCAACAACCCGGATGGGCTTATTAATCTGCGGAACCTCGCTCAAGAGGTACAACAAATTGCACCCGCCGATCAATCAGTTCCAATTGTCTTTGGTAGGTTTCACAAGTATACCCCATCGCATATAATAACCGAACAAAGTGCCCGGTTTCTCTGGTTGGGGAGCCCCGTTAGTCGGTGCCATCAGCTACTTCGGCGGCGAAATCGACATCCCAAACCTCTTGGTCAAAAATGGATATACAGTCATTGTTGCTTCAATTGGGCCAATCTCCAGTAATTGGGAACGCGCCTGTGAGCTATATAGACAGCTCACATTCGGAAAGTAGGTTTCTCGCTACCTCGCTACTAAACAGTCGTGGCTCATTATTCCCATCAGATTCAACACGATACAGTTGGGGAAAAAAGCCAATGAAGAAGTCCATGATGTAGATATCGATTACGGTAATTACTTTGATTCAAGTCATGGTCCAGAGCAAACCCATACTAAACACAGAAAACGGGCAATCCTGTATTCACAGTCACGAGACTTTGATACCTGGAAGTGGGACAGGGATCACAAAGTTCATTTTGTCTGCCATTCTCAAGGGGGGAACACTGTACGCTATCTCATTAGCCTGATGTCTAACGGTGCAGGAACCCTGCATCCCAAATATTTTAGCCAGGCGGGAAGAGACGACTGGACCATCTCAGTCACAACGCTTGGGACCCCTCACAGAGGAACGACCGTTATAAATGCACTCGAAAGCTTTCTTGGTGTATGTCCTCACGTCCCTAATCCCTCAGGGTCGCCGGGTGAAGAAAAAATACTAATTGATACAGCGACCGTTGGAACAGGCGCATGACCTGGCGGCAAGACTCTTCGCTGCAGCCTCTTTCAATCACCCAAGCAAGAGGGCTTACGATCTTCAGCTTGACCACTGGGGGATCCGCAGAAAGTGCAGCGAGAGAGAAACATTCCAGAGCATGCTAGCCCGTCTAGAATCGGACAATGGTCCGGTGTGGAGATGGTTAAATTCCCAAAACACTGGTTTTTACGACAACAGCATCGAAGGCGTTCATGACCTCTCTCTCAAAACGATGAGCACCTCAAAGAATGTCTTCTACTTTAGCCTATCTTTCCATGCAACAAATCCTTTCCCGGAAGATTGGCCCGATTGGGGTCAGGGCGCATTTGAAACCTTTCCTTTTAGTATCGCCGCTTTCGTGCGGAGAGTGGTCGGAGGCGTCCCCATACTCGGGCATCTGACAGACGGCATAATCAAAGCGTTTCTCAACGTTGGCTGGACACTTCTCCCATCCATAACTGGCTTTCGCCCTTTTGTTGGGTGGGTCACCCAAGCATTGATAACTAGGCTTCTCCATCAAATAGGTTATCAGGTGGTGCTTCCAAATCCAGGGGCGTATATTCCACGACCGGATGTCATACCAATAATGCTGCCAACTGTCTACGCAATGGGAGGTCAGCAGCTCACACAAACGCAAAAGGATTTGCTAGGGCCTGACTTGGAGGATTGGCTCCAGAATGACGGGATCGTCAACACCGTATCCATGCCCGGCCCACAAGGCAGCGTTAGAACCGTCGGCTCTCTCCCGGATGTCGACTTTAGTAACCCCGAAAAGCGGGGTGTCTACTGGCACCTGGGCGTCAACGATGTAATGGATCATGCAGATGAGATTGGCGTCTTTATTGAGCGAACTACGGTGAGGTCCCGGATCTCCTGCTGCCGACGGTCTTTACTAAATGCAAATTAGGCGCATCTCATGCAACACATGTATCTCGATATTGCGAGTTTGATCACACGGCTGCCAGCTAAGTAGAGATGCAAATGTGGAGACAAATGCCGCTAATTTATGCAACTTGGTGGCAGTTCCCTTTACATGCAGTACATCTCTTCGTTTCATCTTGGCCATTGCTTTCTATCTTAGCCACGGCGTCTCCGAGCCGACCAAGATCGGATACCATGGCAGAATGCGCGGCATGGGTCAAAGCAGTGTATATATCACATGTACTTCGTATACTGTTACCAATCAAACCAGAGTTAATCTATATATAGTGGGACCTCACCGGACTATCAACTGCAAGTTGACGGGTGTGTGTGTGACGTTGTCAGAAAATAGGCCTTGTAGGCTGAGACAGCAGATGGTATCATTAGACGCCGCTGCAGCTGACCATATCTAGTAATCAAGTAATCAACAGATAGCAGGATACAAATTTCTTATTTGTCTTCACCCTTGTCGTGGTTCTCGAGCAACACCTTTACGTCATCACCTTATTAAGGTTCGCTATTTTGAGAACGCCCATGTTGATTGAGCCCCCATGGATTTTGGTCAATGAAACCGTAAGCTGCAAGGTTAGGTTAATAAGGTTAAGACCGCCGCCATGAACCATTTTATGAGAATAGTAAGCGGCGGTCAGCAAGTATCATTCCAGCCGACGCCCTCACATCAACATTATATCACAGCCTATCATATCAACGGTAAAGCGAATCCTCCGATTGCACATCGTTGGTATAGTATGTAACACATCGGCTCAAGTTCCGGTGCAAACAATTCGAGGACTTTTTTTAAAAAAAGAAAATTCAGTCCCCCTTGCTCACTTGAACCAGCCAAGAATCCGTCAACAAGCATCTCTCAATTCCCATTTTGAAGAGCATCTCTTGCCACGAAAATGGATTCCTCTGACCAAAGCAACTCATCCAACGGCGGAGGCGTATACTCGCGCCTTGTGGAGCTTCTAAAAGAAGCTGGAGGAGATCTTCTTAGTCAAAAGGGTCGCGTTGTGCCTAATTTGAACCTCCTTGCCGGGGTTCAGGACGTAGTTTCCAAGGGCGGTCAGATTGATGATCGCAAGTACCTTGTAAGTTGTTAAAAAAAACTCGTCGGATTGAGAGTAATCTAGTGAGGTAGTAACTGAAGACGCCGTTGCATTAGTTTGAAAGCCTCGTCCAAGTCGCCGCGTCTCTACCGAATGAGTCCAAACTTCGGGGTGCCCTTAATTCAAAGTTCATCAAAGCACTGTGGGAGAACCTGCAGCATCCGCCTCTTTCATACCTGGGAGATGAATTCAGATACCGCACTGCTGATGGCTCCAACAATGTAAGTTGCTCATTTACAATAGCTGTGACCCGGGAGATCTAAAGAGCAACGTTGTAGAATATCACATATCCCAAACTCGGCGCTGCAGGAAGTCATTACGCTCGAACCGTAGCCCCAAAACACGCGGGGCTCTTCAATCTTCCAGATCCTTCAGTCATCTTCGACAGTAAGCCATATATCCAATCAGGGTAGAGACGATATTGACGCCATCAGGTCTTCTGGCGCGAGACTCGTCAGTAAGGGAACACCCAACCAAGGTTTCCAGCAGTCTCTTCCATTTCGCAACAATCATCATCCATGGTAATTTTACAATTCTCCAAAACGCCATTCCATGGATAGCCCATTGTGACTAATTTCGCATAGATCTCTTTCACACCGACGAGACGGACAACACCAGGTTGAAGAATTCATCATATCTTGACTTGAGCCCTCTGTACGGCAATAACATTGACGAGCAAAGCAGAGTTCGAACTTTCAAGGATGGCTTACTAAAAAAGGATACATTTTCCGAAAGCCGACTTCTCGGTCAGCCTCCCGGCGTTTGTGCCCTCATTATCACCTTTAATCGCTTCCATAATTATGTCGTTAAGGAGTTGGCAATCATCAACGAGCGCGGGCGATTCAGTCTGCCGGCAGGCATCACTGAAGACCATCCCGAATACAGCAAAGCCCAGCTGAAGCGTGACAATGACCTATTTCAAACCGGAAGACTGTATGTTCCCAAACGGAAATTCGATAGTCGAGTCAATAACTACTTCGCTAACCAAGTTACTGCAGCATTACCTGCGGTCTGTACGTCAACATCATATTGGGCGACTACCTTCGAACAATTCTGAATCTCAACCGTAACCCGGTAGATTCGGATTGGAAACTGGACCCACGAGAAGACTTCTCTGACGTCTTTGACTCGAAGGGGATCCCTCGAGGAATTGGAAACCAAGTGAGCGTTGAATTCAACATGATTTATAGATGGCATAGTGCTACGAGTGCTCAAGATGAGGCATGGATGAACGATTTGTTTGGCAACATATTCGGCGCCAACGCCAACATTGGTGAGTGGTATACATGCTCTTCATTATGGCTTCATGCTTACCATAGGGTATTTATCAGACGACATATCTGTCGAAGAGTTCTTACAAGGTGTCCGCAAGCTGGCCATGAATAACCCCCGTGATCCCGAGAAATGGACATTTGGAGGCTTGAAGAGGACTAGCGATGGGAGCTTCTCAGACCATGAACTTATCAAACTTCTGCAGGCTGCCACTGACAACGTGGCTGGTATGTGATTCACCTTGTGGGCTATTTCTTGGATCAACTCACTGACCATGTCCTGGCCCACTACAGGGGCATATGGAGTTCGGAATGTCCCCCGCGTTCTGAAGGCCGTCGAAATGTACGGAATTCAGCAAGGGCGTGAGTGGGGCCTAGCATCGTTGAATGAATTCAGAGAGTTTTTCAAGCTGGAGCCCTACTCTTCGTTTAGTATGTCGGCCGTCCTATCTTGTTCAGCAGAGCGCACAAGCTAATTGTGATCAGCGGACGTAAACCCGGACCCATCTATTGCTGAAACCCGTAAGATTCATGACCCTTTTATGAGTTGAGCTTTGTGTGCTAATTTGGTAACACAGTCGAAGCACTCTATGGACATCCAGACAACATCGAGCTTTATCCAGGTCTTCTGGCCGAGGACGTTAAGAAGCCAATAGTTCCGGGTTCCGGGTTGTGCCCCGGGTTCACAACCTCATTTGCTATCCTATCTGATGCCGTCGCCCTGGTTCGTGGAGATAGGTTCTACTCAGTCGATTACAACCCCTCAAACCTAACGAGCTTCGGGTAGGTCACCCTATAACAAACTCGTCCCGCTCTATGCTAACACGAGAGCAGTTTCAATGAGGCTGGTTCCAGCTATGAAGTCGCTGGGGGTGGAGTAATGTATAAGCTCCTCATGAGGGCGTTCCCTGGGTGGTATCGGGGGAACAGTGTGTATGCCTTGTATCCCTTCACCACTCCCGAAGGAAATAAAGAGAACTTTGGCAATCTTGGCACCCTGCAGGACCTGGATTTCAACAAGCCAGCGTTCGTCGGCCCTCCGAGACCAATCACTACATGGCAAGGTGTTGTCGATGTGCTGAAGGACCAGTCACAATTCCGCGTCCCATGTCAGTTGCTCCCTCTCTTCAGCTCTATGCACAACGGAAACTAACAACCCAACAGGGGGTGCACACATCTTTCAGCTCACTCAGCATGACTACATGCTCAGCGGGGACACTCCTGCTCATGCACACCGGAGAGACAGAGCCGAAAAGTGCTTGTACAGCCCCAAGGATGGCCTTGAACAAGTGCGGCGATTCTACGAAGAGACAACTGCCAAGCTCATTCATCAGCACAGTCGCAAGATTGGCGGCTCGTACCAAGTTGACATTGTGAAAGAGTAGGTAACCCATCGCAAATGGCTTGCACAATGCACTAGCTGACATCTCAAGGATCGGGAACCTTGCGCATTCGGCATTTGCCGGTCGTCTCTTTGCTATCCCACTGAAGAGCTACGGTGGAGGACCCGACAGCTACACAGAGGCATCGCTGGCTGAAGTGCTCCGTCACCTCTTTGGCTACGTCTTCCTCGACCTAGATGAAGTAAAGTCATTCAAGAACCGTGCCGTGTCTTCCAAGGAAACGAAACAACTAGGAGAGGTGATGCAGCAGGTAGTTTCAGACGTCAAATCAAGACATTTCTCCTCCCTCAGACAGATATTAGGCATGGAAACCGGCGATAAGCTTCTCAGCAGCTACGGCGACCGCCTTATCCAAAGACTGCTCGATGGGGATAAAAGTGTTGACGATGTTGTCGCCACAATCATGCCCACTGCCGCTGCCGCATCTGTTCCTCAGGCCCAGGGAGTATGTTTTCTTGAACATTTTGTAAAAAGGAACTCCTTTCTGACTGAAATAATATAGTGGGCCCAGATGATTGACCTGTACTTGTCGGACAAGTATTACTCGCATTGGCCTGCGATCAGGAAACTCGCTCTATCCGACGAGCCGGAGGCCTTCGAACAGCTTAAGAAGTATGCTCTGGAAGGGTATGATTTTCCTCCCCTGCAACCTCTGCGATGCCCTATTCTGACCAAGAACAACAGATTCCGCCTATCTACACCGGCCTTTGGCTTGTTTCGCACCACAGGTGCCGACAAAGTAGACGTGCAAGACGGCGCCAGCGTTGTGTCTGTCGAAAGGGGAGATGCCATATTCACCAGTTTTGTCACTGCCGGTCTTGATCCTTCCAAGTTCCCTGATCCATACGAAATCAATCTGAATCGGCCAGATGACTTGTACATCCACCATGGCTGGGGTCCCCATGCCTGCCTTGGGCGTTCCATCACCACTGTTGCGGGAGCCAGCATGCTCCGCGTGTGTGCCCGACTGAACAACTTCCGGCGTGCGCCTGGCCCAGCTGGAGAGATGAAGAGCAAGTCGGTGAATGGAGTGTTCAAAGTTTACCTGTCTGAAGACGGCGGCCAGTGGGATCCGTTTCCAATTAGTGAGTATAAGATTGTCTTTTCTGGGCACGAAACGAACCGTTCAATACTAATACAACAACAGACAAAAAGGTTCTTTTTGAGCAAACTGCGGATAATGCTTGAGCAGTGTGTTGTACCCAGGGCTTTCAGTATGGTGGTGTTGCGTGGGGGTGGGGGGG